>JAJPUD010016482.1:0-33949 GCA_023553655.1 Myrmecobius fasciatus
AGTGGTTGAGTGATATTCTCAGGGTCACATAGTTTGTCAGTATCTGAGGTAGATTTGAACTCAAGAAGATGATTCTTGATTTCAGACATGGCACACCATCTACTGCACTACCCAACTGTGTTTTAATTCTATAAAATTTAAGAGTACGTAAAAGTGCAGTTACTCTATAGCTTAATAAGGGTGTACTAGAGTCAGCATGAACCTGCTTCAATAGCCAATTCTTAAATTGTCGATGTGAGTGAGCATTTACTTCTAGAATCAACCAAAACTATAAATCATCATTTGATTTATTGGTTTTTAGTAGTCTAAACAAAAAAGTGATAGAGAAAAATCTTAATAATACAGATCAAAATTAAACCAAGTTATGCATACACAGAATCACAGGTATTCACAAGAAGCTACCTGCATTCTAAGTCCCACAGATATTAATACTCTCCTTAGCCTGGCATTCATCTGTCTGAGGATTTGGCCATTCCAAGTAGTATGTGCACCAGTTTCCAGACAGGCCATGTGGGCCATGGGTGGTATGTGGGAAGACCTGAAGTACACTTTATATTGGCCGCATGTGCTAATTTTGAAACCAATTGAAATAGTAATAAAGCACTGGGAAAAGCGTAGGAGCCTGAAGTCGAAAAATAAATAAATAAATAAGTGTGAAATTTAACTCAAGACAGAATGAATAGAAACTAATTACATGCCCATTAAGTTCAAGAATTGTTTAGCTTCTGGGTTAGAAAGTATTTATCTTGGAAAGGGATCATGCATTTTTGAAGGTCATGGAGAAGTGTCTTAGGAAGTGGTATTTGATGCCTCCCCACTGAAGGTTTCTGTGTTCACTGGAGGCTTTTTTGTTGGATGATGGAGCATTTAAATAAACACCTTTGAGAGTGGAAAACTCCCACCTCTGAGTTCTCAAAGAAAATGACCACAAAACTTTTTGATCTCTCCTATGTATCCAGTTGGAAAAAAAAAAAAAAAGGAAGAATGAAAGAATGTGAAATGCATTTTCACTTATGTTTTATTTGTCTTGCCCTTTAGCTGGATTAACTTTTATTTTGATCTCTTGTGGAAAATATTTGTGGATAAGAAAAATGTGATTTTATTTGCCTAATGGACTAACATTCAAATCAGTAATGATGTGGTGACTATGAATAGTGAAACACTTCTCTCTTTTTTCATACCTCCTTCACTCACCTCTTTCACCTTTTAGAAGATATTATCCTAATTATAAACACTGGGAACATTCCCATGCCACATCCATTTTATTCTACCTTTTCTCATCAGTAGTATCATTTAGTAAAAGTATCATTGAGTAGACATGAATATGGTTTCTTTTCTGTGTAGTTGGAATTTTTCTGTCTTTGCTATACTAGGGAACTGAGTGATACTAATCTATTAGAAAAATTTCAGGGATGTGCTAGTAAATGTTAAATGACCTTGCTTTATTGCATCTTCATACTATGGAATCTAAGAATGCATATTTTTCTAAGGAAAAATACAAAAACTATCACTTTGAAAATTTACAAAGCATTCACTCTTGGAGATCCTGCAGCAATCTTTCATCTGAGGAAGTAAGTGTTTCACGGAAATTCATGCTTACAATGAAACAGGATCAATCATATTAAAGGACAGAGGAAAGTGTGGTAAAAAAAAAAAACTCAAGAATTAACAGTTACACCACTATACACCTGTCAGATTAGCTAAAATGACAAGAAAAGATAATGACAAATGTTGGAGGGGATGTGGGAAAACTGGGACGCTAATGCATTGTTGTTAGAATTGTGAACGGATCCAAACATTCTGGAGAGCAATTTGAAACTATGCTCAAAAAGTTATCAAACTGTGCATACCCTTTGACCCAGCAGTGTTTCTATTGGGCCTATATCCCAAAGAGATCTTAGAGGAGGGAAAGGGACCCACCTGTGCAAGAATGTTTGTGGCAGCCCTTTTTGTAGTGGCTAGAAACTGGAAACTGAAGGGATGCCCATCAATTGGAGAGTGGCTGAATAAATTATGATATATGAATGTCATGGAATATTATTGTTCTATAAAAAACAACCAGCAGGATGATTTCAGAGAGTCCTGTAGAGACTTGCATGAACTGATGCTGAGTGAAATGAGCAGAACCAGGAGATTATACACGGCAACAACAAGACTATATGATGATCAATTCTGATGGACATGGCTCTCTTCAAAAATAAAATGTTTCAAACCAGTTCCAATTGTTCCGTGAAGAAAGCCGTATACACCCAGAGAGAGGAATATGAAATGATAACATAACATTTTCATGCTCTCTATTGATGTTTGTTTGCATTGTGTTTCCTTTCTCAGATTTTTTTTCTTGTAGATATGATTTTCCTTGCACAGCAAGATGTGTGGAAATATTTGTCAAATATTTTAACATAATTAACATGTAGTGGATTTCCTGCCATCTAGGGAAGGGGTGGGGACTAGGGGGGAAAAATTTGTAACAGAAAGCTTTGTAAGGGTCACTGTTGAAGTATTACCCATACATATATTTTGCAAATAAAAAGATTTAATAATAAAAAAAGATAATGAAAAATAAATAAAAATTTTTAAAATATTTAAAAAGAATTAACAATTAATTCAAAACTACCTAACTGATGCCTAGAGAGCAAGCAAAGGCTTTGAGAAGGGTCCAGTAGCCTGAGGAGCTGTTATTGATTCCTCTACCACATAGTGCAGGTTTCTTGAAGTTGAAAGAATAGGAAAAGTATCAATTGAAAAAAACCTTCTAACAGGTGCTATGAAGAAGAAAAAGTGTTATATGCAAAATAAAATAAAGATTGGAGTCATTAATAATAAAAGGTAATTTTTCTAATGAAATTCTTTTTTCCACTCAAAGTCATACCAAAATCATTTCCAGAAACCTAGATGAGCCTATACTAGTCAGGCATCTTTAATATACTGAAGGTAAAAATAACCCAAAAAATTCTGGGGCAGCTTTACCTCTCATGTACCTGAAGGTCTTGTCTCTTTTGAGTAATAAGCTTTCATAAATACATTGAAATCCTGAGAAGCAGAATTGTCTAGGAATCTAGATACATTTGGAATACTGAAACACAATTTTATACTCTGCCACACATCAGGGAAATTTGACAAAATTTTCCAAAAGTTAGAGATAAATTAGCTTCAACTACCTGGGAATTTGCCTGTTTGAACATTATTAAAAATCTAAAGACTAAAATCAAGACTAGATTACAAAATAAACTGTTTATCAAATGCCCATACAAAGTGATAAATATGGAGTTTCATGATGAAGAATTAAAAACTATAGGTAAAAATCTTGTGAATGCCATGTCAAATCATATAAAATAAGTGATTATTACAAAAGGAGGAGTCAATGTGCATTATTTTTAAAGAATGAAAACTTTTTAAGGTTTATCTATATGTCAATAAATTTAATAATCTTCTCCAACTTAATTTGTGCACAACTATAATGATTTCTATTCTCACTTATTTATAATTGTAGAAGAGTATGTTACAGACTTACAAGAGAAATTTTTATTGCTACCTATTACTTATTCTACTCCATTAATACTTTTGCTTTAAAATTTTTGGTGTCTTCTGGATGCCTAAAAAAATTCACTGCTGGTGGCTCATGAAGTAATTTTTAAATTAATTTTAAGCCAAAGAGCACTCTAAAGCTGAAGTGACTTTATAGATGCCTATTGAGTAAGTTGGTGTCTTCCTCACTGCTACATATAGTATTAGGAAAATTCAAGTTAAAAAATTAACCTCTAGAGGATCAAGAAATACTTCACAGATGAGGTGATACCTGTTTGTGGTATTAAAGGAAAGCAAAAATTCTAAATGTACAATACAACTTAAAACTTTAGGTTGGCAAGGCTGACTCCATGTCTTCCAAGTTCTTGGAAATCATAATATGATCTCAATGGGAAAGTGAAGATATTACTTTATAAGTGATCTAGTTTCTGTCCTTTTTGCATCTTTATATGCCATGCCTCTTGCATCCTCTAAGACTGCATTTATTATGTTTTGTCCATGTAAGTTATGTCTCCATACTAGATTATAACCTTCTTTACGTCAGGGTTCATATCTATTTTTCTATTAATCACAATGTCTAGCCCAACAATTTACATGAAACATGCCCAGTAAATGGTGGTGAAAATTAAAAAGGGTAAAAAGCTAGCCCATTAGATTTTTTTTCAGGAAAGTACAGGAATGCTGCTATGGTGAGAACCAGAGAACAGGAAACAATTGTGTCTTTCACATAACTCTAAAGAATTCCAAGCATTTTGCCCACACTTGCCAATAAATAATCACCATATCTCTGAGAGAATAGAACTGACTTTTTTATCTTAATATTATAAATATGCAAACTAAGATATGAGCAGAATTGATGACCCCAGCAGACATCTGAGTTTCTGATTAATTATTTGGAAAATGGCCCACACATTTCAAGGACTTTGTATACAGGAAAAGGAGAAGGCAATAAGAGTTACTAGCTATACTAACTCAGTTCCCAAATCAATCCTCATTACCAAAAGTCATTGCCTCACTTCAGTTAGTTATTTTATGCCCCTCCATTCAGCTAGAAGCATGTTTGAATAGGATACAGGACTGAGAATTAGAAGGTGTAGGCCTTTATTCTAATTCTTTTATTAACTAAGTACATGACCTCAAGAAAATCATTTGCTATCTCTCAGTCTCAGTTTCCTAATTGGGAAAAAAATGAGAGGATCGAATATGATGATTCATTCAACACACATTTATTGCATTTATATTATATGATCAATCACCCAAGTCACATGCATCAATTAAGTACTATGTAATAGCACAGTGGAGAGAACACTGGGGCTGACATCAGAAAGACCCCTCTTCCTGAATTTAAAGCCTCAGACACATATAAGTTGTGTGACCTGGCCAAGTTCTTTAACCCTGTTTGGCTCAGTTTCCTCATCTGTAAAGTAAGCTGGAGAAAGAAATGGCAAATCACTTCAGTATCTTTGCCAAGAAAACTCCACATAGGATCATAAAGACTCAAATATGACTGAAATAACTCAAAAGAAAAATTTAACAAGTACTGTTAGAGATACTTAGGAGATACAAAGTCAAAAGTGAAGCAATTGCTTTCTTTAAGTTGCTTAGATTGTAAAGAAAGAAATCACATATACATGCATACAAACTACAGATTATACATTATCTATAGATATATGGTGTGTGCTCATATATGTATACATACATGTGAAACAGATGAAAATATGAAGTAGTGTGAGAAGGCAATCAGAAGCAGATGAAGCAATCAGAAAAAGTTATATATATGTGTGTATGTATGTGTGTCTGTGTGTGATATATTTTAGATGCTTGAACTGAATCTTGAAGGAAGTAAAGAATTCTAACAGGTAGAAGTGAAAATTAAGTGAGTTATAGGGATAGGGAATAACCAGTTCAAAGACATAGCTGGGAGATGGGCTATTATGTCTGAGAGTCAGTTTCAATAAATCATATGGAGATGGAAAAAAGTAACATGCTATCTCTACAAAGGTAGGTGAGATTCAGGTAATAAAAGGCTTAAAGGCTTAAACAGAGAAGTTACAAGTTTATCCTAAAGATAATAGGAAACCATCAGAATTTACTAAACACATACCTGAAGCATTCAGATTTTCATTCAAGAAAATCACTTTCACAACTAGAGGATGGACTAGAATACAATTAGGGGGCCAGTCCAGGAAAGGTGATAAACTAAGATGTGGACAATGTGAATAGTGAGTGGGATGAGACCTAAGAGTAGTTGTTAATGGCAACTGATTTAATATGTGGGTAAGGAAGAGTGAAGAATTGAGGATAATACCAAGGCTATGAAATGGGAAGCTATAAGGAATATATTGACCTTGTTAGAAATAGAGAAATTCAGAAGCAAAGTAGAATTGAGGGGAAAGATATAATGAAGTTAGTTTTCAATATGTTGAGTTTGAGCTGGTTGGGGAATATCTAGCATGAAATGCATAGCACATAGTTGGTGATGTTGGAATTGAGTTCAAACCTGAAATCTGAACTGGCTTTACAGATGGATTATAGAGATCTAGAGAGGATAATCTCATGGGAGCTAATGAAGACATCAGGTGAAAGAGTATGAAAAGAGAAGACAAGAGTGCTAAGGACAGAGTCTTGTGGGTAAACCCTTAGTTATGAAGAAGTATATGGATGATGATCCAGGAAAGGAGACTGAGATGGAGTGCTAAATTGGGGAGAAGAAGAAACAAGAGAATATTATGTCATATTTACTCAGAGAGGGGGAAAAAGTGGAATCCAGGAGGAAGCCATGGTCAGTATCACAAGATTCAATAGAGGACATCAAGGATAAGAATTGGAGAAAGCTTATTAGATTTGGCAATTAAGGGATCATCAATATTACCTAAATAAATTTATAGTTTTAGTAATATATGTATATATATATACTTATGTTTGTATATATGTGTGTGTATGTGTGTGCACATGTGTGCATGTGTATGTATACATATACACATCCAAAAATTACCAAGGAGATGCCTTACAGAAGTCAAAAAATGATTCTGAGGATATAATTGAAAAAATAAAAAACCCCAAAATATCATGGGGATAATGAAAAAGTAACAATAAAGGGAATATAGCACTTCTAAATCTCAAACTATGTTGTAAAACAATAATCATTGAAAGTATTTAATACTAGAAAAATTGAAAACTATATCTGTGTAACAGACTTGATAAGGAAGAATAGAAAACAATTTTCCTCAACAACTTAGTGTATAATAAATGGGAAATACAAATTGCCTAGGGAAAAAATTACTCCTTATTTAACAAGAATTGCTGATAAAACTGGCTGTCTGGTAGAAATTGGAGTTAGACCAACAGTTTGTACCATATCCCACAATAAACTTAGAACCTCTGAACTCTGAAGACCAAATCATTAAAAAAAATTACAAGAGAGCAAAATCAGGTAACTTTCATCTCTAAGACAGCTGTCTCCAAACTTTTTTATGCAAATCCATACAATTAAAAATTAGAGCATACATTTCATTTGTTTATAAATTAAATTCATTTCTTACTATATCAATAATAATGCATGTAATGAAACACACAAAACTGAAATTTTTTTTTAAAAAGGATAAGAGGTAATAGTTAATCTCAATGTCAACAAGAAGTCACTAGAGGTTATTAACTATGGTAGTGAATAGTAAAACCTGCACTTTAGGAAAAATCACTCTGCCATATGTCTGAGAAATTGACATCAAGTGGGGAGAGACATTTGGCAAGGTTTAAATTAATGGGAAGCTGTTGCCAAAGTCCAGGAGAGAGATGATAAGGTGATAAATGAGGCAGGTGGCTCTGGGAAGAGAGAGAAAAGAACAAACAGAGATAGGAAGGTAGATCTAGCAACTGGTTGGATATGTGGTTGTGGCCTAAGAGAAAGTAGAAAATCAATGATGACATGACAGTTGTGAAAGCTTGGGTAACTGACCAGAAGAATGGCATTACTCCCAAAAGGAATAGGAAAATGTGGAAGATCCATGAAATTGGAGGAAGAAATAAGGCAATGAAAGCTTAGCACCTGGAACATAGAAGGTGTTTAATAAAGCTTTAACCTAAGTTACATTTTCTCCACATCTGGTCATTTTATTTACTAAGCTTTACACAAAACCAAAAAATTGCAAGGTGAATCTCTTTCAGGTTTTCAAAAGGACATTTACATCATGACAAAGTGATATTCAGGACAACAAGAAGTTATTTTTCCCAAAGGCAATGCAACAGCAATAATAGAAAGCAAGTTATTCAACTTATAACTATTTTCAAGTGCCAACAAGTAACTCAGAGGGAAAAGATTAAGAGCTTGCATAGGCGAAGAAGGGAGAAGAGTGGGGAGTGTTGGGGAAATTATATGAATGTGTTGTGCTAAGATAAAGCCACACAATTAGCTATTTTTTCAAGGATATCATTCCTTTTGGTAAGATATGATAGTCCTTTAGAAGGGGCAAGAAGGACATATGTATTGGGAAAGCAGGATATTTTACAACAAAATCTAACAAAATTTATTATGCAAGTTATCATGGTAACTGTTGAGAGAAGTTTGTCCAGAGAGAGCTGGCCAGTAGTAAGAATATATAATATTGAAAAGTAATTGGAAGAATTGATAAATGGTCAAAGGATATGAACAATTTTCAGATGAAGAAATCGAAACTATTTCTAGTCATATGAAAAGGTTCTCTAAATCACTATTGTTCAGAGAAATGCAAATTAAGACAACTCTGAAATGCCACTACACACCTCTCAGAATGGCTAAAATGACAGGAAAAGATTACAATGAATGCTGGAGGGGATGTGGGAAAACTGGGGCACTATTACATTGTTGGTGGAGTTGTGAATTGATTCAACCAATCTGGAGAAGAATTTGGAACTATGCCCAAAGGGCTATCAAACTGTGCATACCCTTTGATCCAGCAGTGTCTCTACTGGGTCTGTATTCTAAAGAGATCATAAAGGAGGGAAAGGGACCCACATATGCAAAAATGTTTGTGGCAGCCTTTTTGTAGAAACCAGAAACTGAATATATGCCAATCAGTTGAAGCATAGCTGAATAAATTATGGTATATGAATGTTGTGGAATATTATTGTTCTATAAGAAACAATCAACAGGATGATTTCAGAGATGGCTGGAGAGACTTACATGAACTGATGCTAAGTGAAGTAAGCAGAACCAGGAGATCATTATCCACAGCAATAAGACAATTCTATGTTGATCAGTTCTGATGGATATGTGTCTTTTTAAACAATGAGATGATTCAGGCCAATTCCAATTGTCTTGTGATGAAGAGAGTCATCCCACCCAGAGAGAGGACTGTGGGAAATAAGTGTGGATCATAATATAGTATTTTCATTCTTTGTGTTGCTGTTTGCTTGCATTTTGTTTTCTTTGCTTTTTGATCTGATTTTTCTTGTGCAGCATGATAATTGTAGATAATTGTAGAAATATCGTACAGAAAGATTGTACATGTTTAACATATATTGGGTTACTTGCCATCTAGGGGAGAGGATGGGGAAAAGGGAAGGAAATTTGGAACACGAGATTTTTGCTAGAGTCAATGTTGAAAAATTATCCATGTATATGGTTTTGTGATGAAGAGAGCCATCTGGACCCAGAAAGAGAACTGTGGGGAGTAAGAGTGGGTCACAATATAGTATTTTCACTCTTTTTGTTTTTCTTTGCTTGCATTTTGTCTTTTCTCATATTTTCCCTTTTTGATCTGATTTTTTCTTGTGCAGCATGATAATTGTAGAACTATGTATAGAAGAATTGCATATGTTTAACATATATAGGATTGTTTGCTGTCTAGGGGAGGAAGTGAGGGGAAGGAATGGAAGAAAATTTGGAACATAAGGTTTTGCAGGGATGAATGTTGAAAATTATCTATGCATATGTTTTAAAAATAAAAGCTTTAATAATAAAAAAACAAAAAGAAAAGAAAAAATAATTGGAAGGAGAAAACATGGAAGAATGGGTTTGGGGTATGATATATGGTTATAGATAACTTAGAAAGAACAAGTAGATATGAGATATTAAATATTAAATAAAGGAAATGATAAGAAGAAATTTGGGGAGGGCAAAAATGCATGAGTTCAGTGGTACACATAGAAAAGTTCTTTGAAAGATAGAGGATCAGAGGATTAGAGAGCAGGTAATGGTATAAAGATATTCTATAAAGCAGAAAAGAGTAAGACACGAAGCTAAAAATAAATTTTCTCAGTGTAATATTGATGGGATGCAGAAGTTGGATGCCAAAAAAATATATTGAAGTTTCTGGCTGGTGTCATGAGGTATTTCAAAATAATTTGTAGGTTTAGACCATCTCCATATCAAGATGCAGAAATTTTATCATATTATTGGCAGTGAGCTAAGTTCCTGCCAATAATATAATAAATTTATTATATAATATTATATAATTATAATTATATATAATATATAAAAATAATTGTAATATAACATATATTATAAATTTTAAAATATAATAAAATTTCTATAATAAAATTAAAAACACTAGCAAAGCCATGAAACAGACTAAATTCCTAACGAACTAGCTCGAGTTAGCAAAGAAGTTGTGTACCAGGAAGTTCTTTTATAGGAGAAAAATAATCTTAGGGTTGACATCTATAACATGGTTTTCTGATTGAATATAGTAACTATGGAGTCATGATAATTTCATCATTGTAAGAAATTCAATGAGGGCCCACTGTAATAAAGGTCCACTTAAGGACAAAATAATCAATTCTCCTCCCTGCTTGCCTCTAGGAGTAGCTATGGAAATTCAACTAGGGCCCCTGCAACTAAGATTCACTTAAATTCTCCTTAAATTCAACAATTTTTTTTCTTAAATTCAACTTTCTTCCTCAATGACCCTCACTTTGACCCACCTAGCTACCAAGGATCTGGAATCTTTTTGTTGGAATCTCATTCACTCCATCAATATGAGGGGAAATTCTCATCTTAGAAAAAAGAAGGGAAGATGTGGAGTATTTGAGGGAAAAAAAAGATTTGGTATAAATGAGATCACTTATGGAGAAGCAAAAGAATTGCTATCTCATAGCAAATACTAACTGAAGTTAGGGAACAGTGCACAATTCTAGTGATTCTCTGGCTTTTCTTAACTTAATTAGCAGAAATTGATCATGGATAAGTTGATTTGTTTAAAATCACTCTTCTCTCACCTGGGTTATGATCTTTTCATCACATATTAACCTATTTGCATTCCAAGAAATTAAGAATAGTTTGGCATTCTGTTTTCTATACAACTTATTAGTTCTTTATTTCTCAAGACCATTTTATTCATTTTCTCTGGTATTAGAAATTCTAAAATAACCTCAATTATTATCAGAGATAGCATAGCTATAGAACCAATCTCAAAGCCAAGAAGATCTAGATTTATGTTATGTTTCTGATACACATGAGTTGTATGTCCCTGGCAGTTGCAACATCACAATGATATAACCAATTTTTTAAGATTATTAATATATATATATTATATATATATTATTATTATTATTAATATATATATATATATATATATATGAGTTGCTTATTTTCATCAGTAGGGAAATTTCCTTACCAGGAGTTCCCTATAATATGAAATCACAAGCCAAGTTAAAGTATACCACAGCTTAAGTATTATGGCTAAATTGGCTAAGCAAAATATAGTCTCTGCTTCTGTTGAGCAGATAGACATATTCCACATGTAATAAGGGATTTCTCCTCTCTTTGCATCAATATACTTGTAGTAATCTATAGTCACCACTTCTACTCCTCTTTGTTCCCCTTTTAGAAATTATTCAGGAAGGGAGTGGTGAATAATTTAAAGAACTTAATTGCTCCAAAGAAAGACAGGAAATAGATAAATGAAGAGAATGAGAAAGCTTCTCATTCAGGAATGCAGAAATCTCATTATCCAAATGCTGGGAGAGAGGCAAAGTAGATGAATAAGAATTTACCATGAGATGGCACAGAATGGAAAAGGGAAACTATCTGAATGATCCCATAAGCCTTCCCGTAGCCACCTGTGGAGGGGGGGGGGGCTATCTGACTTCCTTATAAAACAACAGAAGATTTAAATAGACCAGAGAGACTCTGGTCCAAAGGGGTTTAATTCTATGAGCCAGCTATTCAAGAGCTAGGAAGGAGATAACCAGCAATATCTGTTGGAAGATAGAATAGAGAGGGGAGTGGTAAAGCAGATTTAAATAGCAGCAGTAGTGAAAGAACCTAAAATCACAGACCTAAGAGGTATAACAGTGATAGCAGAATGGTGGAGATATGTGCAAAGATCTATTCCTGAAAAAGGGCTTCTGGCAAAAAAAAATGAACAAAATGAACAAAAACCCCATATATGTGTCCCTAATGAAAGTTTTAACTCTCTACACTCAGATTCATGTTCTTTCTCATCTATTACTGTGAAATAATAGCTGTTCTTTGTGTTGAAGCCTTGTGAAACTGAATGCTTGCAAGGGGATGTTAGTGGCTTCGAAAGGGGAAAAGTCTATGCTAAAAAACAGAATTTTTTTTTCCCCTGAGGAAAAAGTAACAAGTTAAAAAAGAGTTTTTTTAAAGGATACCTGGTTCCTTCTTCTCTGCAGAGATATTCTTACATAAGGATTACACAATTTACTCATTTGTATGTCACAGCAATTTTAAAATGAAAAAAAATGAAAATTGACATATAACTAAATAGGACAAAGGTTCTGTCTGTGTGTGTGTGTGCATGTGCATGCATGTGCAAGTATATTATTACAGGGCATTCCAAAAGTTTTAGTGCTATTAAAAACTATTTGAAAAAGTGCTAGTACAGCTTAAATAGCTTAAAATTGTGCCAAGATTTTTGATGTATTCTGTATCTATAGTTAGACTCACATCTTGATGCTTAACAAATTTCACAATAATCATATTTTCTGTAATTAAAAAAATATTTCAATAAAATTGATCAATAGGGCCGACATATTTAACTACATTCTGCCCCTTTTGTGAAATACCTCCAACTTAGTTTTTTTAAAAAAAAGAGAGACCAAACAATATGATGGAAAGATCCCTAGATTTGAAATTGAGTTCCAGTAATAACTAAATATGAATTTGGGAAAGACATTCTACCTCTCTCAATTTATCTCCTCATTAAAAAAAAAAAAATAGAATGGGTAAGCCTAGATGACCTCAAAAATCTTTTCCGGTTCTGAATCCTATGATTTTAATTGATACCCTCAGGACTAAACCACACATATGTACTTGATTATTAAGTTATTTTCCCCTTCTAGTGTTAAGGCTAGAATCTGAACAAGTGTTTCTCATTGTTTAACATTTATTCTAAGTTGTAAAACACAGATTTATTTTTTAAATACTCATATATTTTGCTGAATAATATTAAAACATTTTGTAGGCAGCCTCAACAGTAGACTGTGTTAGGATTTAAATTTCATTTCCAGCTCTGACACTAACATTTGAAATTACATTGAGCAAATGTACTAACTTTTCTAGGCCTCGATTCTTTTATTTATAAAATAAGACTAATGAAACCAATCCCCTTCATTCTAATAGAAACATTGTATCCAAGATAGTAGTTTCATATATACATATATATAAATATATATATATCATATATATATATATATATATATATTCTAAGATCTTTAGAAAGGATTAAAAGCCAAGTCTCCATAGTCAAAACAAAGCAGGGAATTCAAGTAATTTAGATGACTCAGGTGAAAAACCCCATTAGAGATGGGTTTTCTTTGCCTAGTTGGGTGGCCTCAATTCCATACTTATACTTTACTGTACTATGGCATAAACCATGATCCATAGTTTTTTTTTTTTGTTTGTTTGTTTTTTTATTAAAGCTTTTTATTTGTATAACATATATATGGGTAGTTCCCCAACATTGATCTTTACAAAGCTTTCCATTACCAATTTTACTCCCAGTCCCCTCCCCTCCCCTAGATGGCAGGAAGTCCACTACATGTTAATAATGTTGAAATGCTTGAGAAGTTATGCAAGAAAAATCCTATCTACAAGAAAAAAAAAAAGAATCAGAGAAAGGCAACACAATGCAAGCAAATGTCAAGAGAGATCATGAAAATGTTACGTTGTGGTCCATATTTCATTTCCCTCTCTCTGGGTGTATATGGTTTTCTTCAGTGAACAATTGGATCTGGTTTGAGACAATTCTTTGTTGCAGAGAGCCATGTCCATCAGAATTGATCATCATGTAATACTGTTGTTGCTCTGTATGATGATCTCCTGGTTCTGCTCGTTTCACTCAGCATCAGTTCATGCAAGTCCCTCCAGGCCTCTCTGAAATCGTCCTGCTGGTCGTTTCTTACAGAGCAATAATATTCCATAACATTCATATACCATAATTTATTCAGCCACTCTCCAATTGATGGGCATCCCTTCGGTTTCCAGTTTCTAGCCACTACAAAAAGGGCTGTCACAAACATTCTTGCACAGGTGGGTCCCTTTCCCTCCTCTAAGATCTCTTTGGGATATAGGCCCAGTAGAAACACTGCTGGGTCAAAGGGTATGCACAGTTTGACAACTTTTTGAGCATAGCTCCAAATTGCTCTCCAGAATGGTTGGATCCGTTCACAGTTCCACCAACAATGTACTAGTGTCCCAGTTTTCCCACATCCCCTCCAACATTCATCGTTATCTTTTCCTGTCATTTTAGCCAATCTGAGAGGTGTGTAGTGGTACCTCAGAGTTGTCTTAATTTGCATTTCTCTGATCAATAGTGATTTGGAGCAACTTTTCATATGACTAGAGATGGTTTTAATTTCATCATCTGAAAATTGTCTGTTCATATACCTTGACCACTTATCTATTGAAGAGTGGCTTGAATTCTTATATATATGAGACAATTCTCTATAAATTTTAGAAATGAGGCCTTTATCAGAACCATTAAATGTAAAGATGATTTCCCATTTTGATGCTTCCCTCCTAATCTTGTCTGCATTTGTTTTGTTTGTACAGAAACTTTTTAACTTAATATAATCAAAATTATCCATCTGGTGTTCAATTAGGAGTTCCAGGTCTTCTTTGGACATAAATTTATTCCATCTCCACAGGTCTGAGAGATAAACTATATTATGTTCCTCTAACTTGCTTACAAAGTCCCTCTTTATATCTAGATCATGAACCCATTTAGATCTTATCTTGGTATGTGGTGTTAGGTATGGGTCGACCCATTGGTTTTTCAGGCTTTGTGAGAAACACAAGAAAACAAATCTCAGGCAAAGATTATTTATCTTTTAAAGCAAGGAGCAAGGCAATTTCTTTCTTAACAAGATCATAGAGTTTGACCTTGGAAGAACCTGAGAGAACACCACATTTTTCAGATGTACATGAGGATCTGAGATGTAGTCACCTTCCCAAACTTATACCAATTGTAAATACCAGAGCTGGCATTCTATCCTAAATCAAGTTCCATTCCATTCCTTCCTTCCTTCTGAGACTGATTTACAAAGTAGAATTTAATGTCTCCTATGTTCACCCATTGAATTTCAGATTAAGAAGTCAAAATATTTTCAGTACAGATACAGATACACACCTTCCTTCCTTTTTTTCCCTTTGTCTCTCTCTCTGTATCTTTTTCTCTCTGTGTATGTCTTTCTCTGTGTGTCTCTGTCTCATTCTCTCTCTCTCTCTCTCTCTCTCTCTCTCTCTCTCTCTCTCTCTCTCTCTCTCTCTCTCTCTCTCTCTCTCTTTTTCTGAGGCAATTGGGATTAAGTGATTTACCCAGAGTTGCACAGCCAGAAAGTGTTAAGTATCTGAGGCCAGATTTGAACTCAGTTCAGAGCTGGTGCTCTATCTACTGCACCACATAGCTGTCCCAGATGATTTTCATATTATATTTTATTTACTGATACTTTCAACCCCAGTGAACATTATTTTGTAATGAAAAAAGAACAAGTTAGCAAAAACAGCCAACTAAGAATCACAAATAATGGTTTATGCAACATTGTATAACTATATCACCCTTATCATTCTGCTGAGAAGAATATTTCTTTCTTTGATCTTTGGGAATGAAGATTATGCTTCACTAATTCTGCATCAGTTCAGACAAATTTTCTTATCTTTCTCTGATACTTCATACCACTCATTTCTTAAGATGTGACAAAACTCCATGACACTGATTGACCATAACATCTTTGGGCATTTCCCTGTTGACATATATCCAAGTTTCTTCTCTTCATACCACATTCTCTCTTTCTGTCAACTGCACGGCAAATGGCATTGTTTGGGTAATCATTTAAGTAGAAAGTACAGAGATCCACTAAATGATCAACTAAAATGGTTAAGAATCATTCATCACTTATCATTGTTGATGAACCATTTGTTAATTGCTTAAAATTATTTTATATTAAAGATTGTGATGTGTTTTTTCTTTCTTTTCAGAAGCAGAAGTCAACATATTCATTCATGAATTCATAAAATTTAAAAATAGTGAGAAAAATACAATTAAATCATCAATAAACAATATTGCTTATATCCATTCCGTAATCTAACTTAAAAAAGTGTCATTTGTTTTATAAAGGATGCTAGAACCAAAGATAGCAAAATACAATGAGATGTAGAGCCATAATAGTTAGCAAAATGTATTATTATACTAGGGATCTGGTAAGAACTTAATTTCTAAAAGAATATTAAATGTGAGTCATATTTTTTCACCAAAAAGAGGGAGATAGGAATGAAAAGAGAGAAAATATTAATTAATTGTTATTAATCTAATATCTAGAGAGCCCTGTTTGGCCATAGTTATAAGTTTAGGACACAGTTCAGTAATACACAGAAAGTTAATGAAGACAACAAAATCATAGCTAGGTTTTTCCCAGTTTCCTCTAGATAGGAAGACTTCTGAAAGGTAATATGCTGAGTCAATCTGAATTTTCCATTACTTAAGAACACCTTTAACACAGCTGTTATATCAACTTCTTCTCCACTGACATCCATATGTTTTCTAGGAAAATAAGCATACTGTGAAAATGGAGGAGACTGACTAAACCCCCTCCCTGTCAAAATTTATTCTCTTCTTCTCCCTCCCATGGAATAAAGGCATTCACATGTCTTAGTCAGGTGTACCTTTTTTGTTTTCTTGGGAATTTTCCTTAACCTTTGGTTAAATTTGTGGCCTTTATCAGTTCCCACAAGTTATTTCTAACTATTAGATTTCATTTTCAGTTAATTGAAGAATTAATGATATCTCAAAGGAACAAACCATATCAATTGAAACAGTATTTTTTATCCAAAAAGCAAATAAAATAGAGGAAATAGAAGAAATTATTTCAAAGCCAAATTATGATACTTGCTTATAATTATTTCTGTTTCTGATATACTTGAACAGTAAAACTATATTTTTAATTTTATATCAATTGATACATCTGACACGTCTAGTGTCAAATATCTTCTTTATGGTGATGTGCTACAAGCATACAAATATTCCAAATATTTAATTTGCTATACCATTAAGTGATAATTTCAAAATAAAGACAAACATATAGCAAGACCGGTTCCAATTAGTCTACAATATTAAATAATATAGAACATGTGAATCTTGCACATAGCTCTCCTATCTTTTAGCAATTGTTTACAAATAAAACTTTAAACTGGATAGAACTTCCTTAATAAACCCATTTCTAGGGCCATCAGGAATACCCTCATCATAATTTCTCTTAACTGGTAACAAAGTGCCTCCTCTAACATTCACTATGTATGTATCTCTAGCCAAGTTATTTAACTGTTCTGTGCCTCAGTCAGCCTAAGAATTACTTACTAATTTTTTTTTTTTTTTTTTTTTTGCTGAGGAGATTGAAGAGTTTTCTCATTTGAAGTAACATTCACATGCAACTTGGCAGGTGATTTGGTATAGAAGTAATAGGGGTTTTTTGCCTTTATTTTTTACTAACAGAAAAACTCAAATATAAAGTTATGATTCAAGGAGGGTTTAACTGTGATTATATGGGATAGCTACCTCAAGAGCTTTTTTTTTTTCTTAATTTCATGTGTAGACATGTCAGTTGTTAACAATTCTTTGTTACTTCATTTGGGATTTTCTTGGCAAAGAAACTGATATAGTTTGCCATTTCCTTCTACAGATTTTTTTTAGAGGTGAAGAAATTTAAGTAAATATAGTTAAGTGACTTACCTAGGGTCATATAGCCAGTGTGTAAGATTACATTCGAACTCAGGAAGATAAGTCTTCCTGACTCCAGGTCTGGCATTCTATCCATTGTGCCATCTAGTTGCCCCATGTAGACATATACCAATAAATAAATTCAAATTTGTCATGCATTATTGAGCTTGTAAAAATAAATCAGTGACTTTAAAATTTTCTGTTCTAAGAGTTTCTAAAATGTAATTTATCTATGCATATAAAACATAAAAAGCAATATGGAATAGTGAATAAAGAGTTAACATCAAAGACAAAAAGACCTGTATTGAAGCCCCATCATCTAACTACTATATTAACTATGTGGCCATGAACAAGCCACCTCAGTTCTCAGTTTCTTAGAACAGTAATATCAAATACACACAAAGGCCATCAAACTACACAAAAGGATCCTTGTAGGCTGCATATTGACTTAGAAAACCACATATACTTATACATTTGCTTTTTTATTAGTTTATTTTTTTAATGTTTCCTAATTATATTTTAAACTGGGTCAAACTGTACTCTTGAGTGCTGTAGACCACATGTGATATCAGCCCATTGTTTGACACCTCTGCCCTGGGCAACATGCTAAGATGTAAGCAAAGCAGATGCAGATCTACAATTACCTTCCTATCCATGAAGTTTCTAAACAAAGAAATAACAGATTTAGTTTTTAAAAAATTGTCACACATGTATTTTTGTATATATATACATGTTATATATATTAAATTCATTTTTGAAGAAAAATGTTAAATTTGTATTATATCCATTTGTGTTGTGTTACTATGTAGAATAAATGGGAATATGAATATCAAAATTAAAATCCCAGTAAATCATTTCATTATTCAAGTACTCAGTTTCTTTATATATTAAAAGAGAGGAAATTAGGTGATCTCTAAGGTTCTTCCAGCCTCAAACACTCTGTGATTTTATGGAACTAACTTGAATTCCAAATTCTTCAAAATGTAAAACTAGAGGGAGATGGAGTAATGTCCAAGGAATCTTATATTCTCTTAGGACTTTAGAAATAAGGTGTATTCGAAAGATTCCTCCAAAATATCTATCTGCACAGTCCACTAAAATATTTTCCATTCACTCCTGTGGATCAATCATTAATGCAGGGTGGAAAAGGTAAAGCATCATGTTCAAGATGACAAAGAAAAGGAGGAAAGGAGGCACCAGAGCACAAAAAATAAGGAACAGTATTTCCAATTTTGGTCAACTGTAATCCCCAGAATATGGAAAACTTTAGAAATGTCTATAATAAAAGTAAATAGAAAAGTCTCTTTGGATAGGTGAATCATAGAGAAGCAGATAAAGGAGAAAGATTTTTTTTTTACATTTTGTCATGAAGTTGATAAATGCCTGATCATCTAAGAAACCTATTTGATTTTCAATAGATACTCATTTCCGAAAGACAGCACCCACTTCACCTTTCTCTTTATCTTTATTCTCTCCCTAACCAGTACCAGTTCAGTATATTAGATTTATTTTTCAAACCTTTCCAATAAAGGTTCATTTAAAGTTTTTGGACACTACAGAAAGGGAAAGTAATAAAGGAAGACACGGCATCAACAATAAAGGACATTTGTTTGTTTTTCTCTCTAAATCATATTGAGTCAAGAAAGCGTAATTATAGAAAAGAGAAGGAAAATAAACTTTTCTTATAATTCTTCCCATAATTCACTAAAAAACACTTTTGCCCCACACACAGGAACTAATATTTACCACAGAGTTATAGATGCTGCTAAAAGACCAGGGTGGTCTAAGTACTGGCATACAGGGTTTAAAACATTTTGGATGAAAGTAAATGCATGTGTTGCTAGTAACAGCAATTTTGAATTTGATGTAGTGTAGTTCATTTCACAAAACGAGTCTCATTCTGGGCAAACAGAATAGAATGCTATCCTTTACGTTTAACAATGGCTCTCCTCATGAGAATCTTTATTATAGATCTGTCTGTGAATGAAGACAAAAGATGGTCTAGTAGCTTATGGTAGTGGCTTTGATTTGCCGAATTCTTTTTATTGGAGTCCATCTTTTAGCCACATATTTTGGAGGCATCATAGATTTAGAGCTGGGATACATCTCACAGATGAGGAAATGAAGCCCATGCAGAAAAGGTTAGATAGCTAATTTACCTGTCTTCTCTGAAAGTGCCTCATTTATGATGGAATGGCTCCAGATTGTACCATATGCCAACACATTTAAATGGCATAAGGTCATGAAATCATAGATCTTAGAGCTGAAGGGGGTTTGGAATCGGTTAATATTCAATAAGCATTGATTAAGTGCTTAATATGTCTCAGGCACTGCACTAAACTGGAGATACAAGAAAGGCAAAAAAAAAAAAAAAAAAATTACAGTCCCTTCTCGCAAGTTACTCACAATCTAATGGGGGAGATTGTATGTAAAACAAACTATGTACAAACAAGATGCAGACAGAATAAACTAAAGATAATCAACAGAGGGAAGACACTACCATTAAGAGAAATTATTTTTAATCCAGGTCTTGAAGAGAGTCATGGAGAATAAGAAACAGAAAGGGGAAGAGGTAAATAATTCTAGGCATAGTAAATATTCAGTGAAAATTCCCAGTTAGGAAATACAGTGTTTTAATCAAGCTAACATCAGCAATGAATCATTGGATTGCCGAGTACCAAGGAGGAATAAGACATAAAAAGATTGAAAAGGTATAAGGGGCCAGTTTTTGAAGGGCCTTGGATGCTAAAAAGATAATTTTATCTTAGATTCTAGAGAACGATAATAGGGAGCCACTAGAGTTTATAATTAGGTCCTATTATCAAGGAATCTGAGACTGTAGTAAAGTGCCTTCCCTAATATCACACAGGTAAAAAGTGACAGAGGTACAATTTAAACATAGACTTTTTTGTTATTTGGTCATTTTCCATTGTGACTGACTTTCTGACCCCATTTGGGAGTTTCATGGCAAAGATACTGGAATGGTCTGCCATTCCTTTTCCAGTTCATTTTATAGAGGAGGAAACTGAGGCAAACAGGGTTAAGTGACTTGCTCTGGATAACATAACTAATAAGTATCTGAAAGTGTATTTGTACAAAAAAAAAAAAAATGAGTCTTCCTGATTCCATGCCCAGCGGCCTATCGAATATGTCGTTTAGTTGTCCCTTGGTATTTTTTCCGCTGCACCATTTTGTCTATCATTAATTCAAGTCATATCCCACTATCACTTTAAAGTGGTCCCTCTGACTGGGTAACCTCTACAATTCCTTTTGACTGTGAATCTATGCTCCCAAGTCTCTTGCTCTTGCATTCTTTCCTTCTTGTATTATTACCTGATCTTTTCTCCCAGGAGATACCACATCTATGGGTACTACCTATATGTCAGGCTACCGCCTTTCCCATAGGATTATATACACAGGCCAGTGAAGGAGTCAGCTTCCTGGGATTTCCTATTCCCATTTTGCAATGGTTTCTATGTATGCTTATCACACTGCAACTAAGTCTTTAAAGTTCCCTTTACCTCACCTAGATTCTTGCAGCTGAATTTATCAACCACCTAATGACTTTCCCTCTGACATATATACTTTATCATCCTTGTATTTTATCTCTTTTATTGGATTGTAAACTCTCTGAGGGCAGCCTTTGCAGATTTTTTTTCTTGTTTTGTTTGCCTTCCTTTGTATCTCTAATGCTTAGCACCATGTCTAGCACATTTAATAAATGTTTCTTGACTCATGAAAAAATGAATAAAGTGTTTGCTCTGCCCCAAATGTCTACTGTTACCCTATGCATCTGCTCTCTAGGTCTCATATATAAATTGACTATTGGGAACCATATTTGGGGAATACTCTCACTATCACTTATTCCTTGCCCCCTTTCAAGTTATGTGTCTTTTTATTCAAAATTAAAAATAAGTCATACTTATTAAACTTCATCCTATACAATTATCTGTGCTAGGGATAATAGAAAAATAAATAAGATTATATTCTTGAACATACACAAAAAAATAGTGTTTATAATATATCAAAAGGGTTAGAAAGTACAAACATAACTACAATAAAAGTGGAATTGGATAAGAGTATAAGAAGAGCACAAAATTCTCTGAGTTCAGATAAGGAAATCATCACATGCAAAACTGGAAGTTTTCATGGAAAGGTTATCTAAAAGCCAAAGTTTAAAAACTTTATTAAATGAGATATTGTCCTAATATGGTATTTTGAGAGATTAGTTTTTGGAATAATACACTGACTTTGTTGGTTTGGATTTCTTCCTCAGATAATGCATCTGTTAATTAAAAAAAAAAAAAAAGAAAAAGCAATTTACAATCCACACCAGCGTTTTCAGAATTGATGATTTTTAAGCAGAGAAATGATCCTGAATTCAATTTTGATGCAGTCCTACCTAGGATAGGATGACTGAAGTTTATCCCCAAGGCACCAAAGTTAGAAGGGAATGAAAATATTTAAATCGTATAGAATCAAAAAGAGCTCCACACCCATTTAACAAGAATTCATTAAAACAGGAAGCTACTAGATGGTACTTCTTCTCAGAAAGCTACAATCCGGATGATTTTCCCACTCCAGTTCTTCACCAATCTTCAAATCCATTGATAGTTCCCTCAGCAGGAGTCTCTGTCCACAGTGCCCAGAATCATGATAGAAAAGTTAATTCACTGCTTGTCTTAAGTAGCACTTTTGCTGCCCTAGAAATAAGAATTCCTAGTTCCAGCTCTGCTCTGGTGACAACTATTTTGGAAAAGAAATAACCATTTCACAAAGAGCCCTGAACTCTCCAGTTTCTTAACAAAAAACAGGTTCATCAGAGATATTATTTCAGATAATTTTCCCCAAGATTTGAAAAAACTATTTCTATATAAAAGGAATTCATTTTGGAGTCAGAAAAACTTGGCATCAAATCACAGTCCTGACACCAGTTGTAGTCGTTTAGCCTCTATATGCCTCAGAAAGGTTGGATTACAGCCTTGAAAGTCTTGAATAATCTGAACACAATGGTTGATCAGGATTCCAGAGAACTCATCTCCTTAAAGAGAAGTAATAGACTCAGGTAAAATGAGATATTTTTGGAAGTGGCCTGAGCCAGAATTTATCTTGCTCAACTATGTGTATGTTTAATAAGGGTTTCTTCTTGTCCTTCTCTTTCTCATCCTCTTCCTCCTTGTCCTCTTCCTCCTCTTCTTCCTCCTGTTGTTGCTGTTCAATTGAGAGTTAAAAAGATAGAAGGGAAAGAAAATAAAAGCTAAATTTTAAAAAATAATTAAATTAAATTTTAATTTTAAAAACTAAAAATAATAAAAATTAAATAAGCAGGAAAATAAGTATGTATGTATGTATGTGTGTGTGTGTGTGTGTGTGTGTGTGTGTGTGTGTGTATAAAATGTGTATGTACATATATTTCCGTTTGGGTTTCTTAAACTTTTGCCAAGCTGCTAAATTTTGTGGAGCCTTTATAAATATATGTTAAATATATAAAATATAATCCATAGGATTACAAAGGAAATCAAATATATAGAAATATATAGAAATAAATTGTAATTTTTAAGTACAGACCAGAAAACAAGTAAAGTTGTTTATGTTGAATGAAAAAAATTTCCAAAGCAGAATTTCTCCACACTGTAAGAATCACAAAATCATCCATATTTGCATTTCTACACAAAAGCATTTCTATATTTTACATTTCTACAAAAAAGGTCACACAATGGCCTTTTAATGAATAGCATATTCTATCTCATACTCTAGAAAACATCATAGAAAGGATGAAAAATGTTTTAAGCCATTAAAACTGTCTTTAGAGTTTTTGTCTTCTATAAATGTCAATATTTTATAAGAATAATAAAGAGTTTCTAAGAGCAGCCATAATTATATTTTTAGGAAGATCACTATTTCAGCTACTTAGTAAATCCTACTCAAATCTTCCTGATACCTCATCATGTTGGGTAGGTGGCCAAAAAGTCTTAAAAATTATTCTAATGAAGATCAAAAGTAACCACAAATAGTTTCCAACTACTCCCAACTATATGGTTGCCTTTCTATGTTCAATCCAGGAAGGTCTGAGGAAACTTCCTACCAGATTTTTTGTAGACTGACTGATTTTTTTGGACTTTGAACATTCTGTTCAATCATAAAGATGTACAATTTTGATTAGTAGAGAAAATGCCAAAACTGGAAAGATCATTGATCACTAAAGAAATATTTTGCTGCTGATATTATATATATATATGTGTGTGTGTGTGTGTATGTATGTATATATGTATACATATATATATATATATACACATATACATATCTATATGGACATTCAGCTGACATTGTTGACAGAAGATTTTATTCATTCAAATTACTTTTTCAAAATATTCATTGTTATTTTCCCTCCATATAGCCTCCTAAAGTTATAATTAAATTCTCTTTGAGGAAGAAGCATTTATACATTTAAAAAATACAGCAACAAATGTCTGACTTTAGAAAACCTAAAGGAATGGTAATCTAATATTAGATACCTACTGTGGTTATCTTTGAAAGGAAACTTGGTATAGAATCAATGTTAGTGAGGAAAAATTTAATTAAAATCTTATCTCTGACATTTGTGGCTATGGACAAGTCACTTAGCCTCTCAGTTCTCCTTGGAACTTCTTTAATACAATAAGTAGTTGTCATGTAATGGTGATCTGCTTCCATTGATAGAGTTCTCTTAATGAAATCACACTATCCACTTCTCTCTTACTTTTCATCCCTCCCCTAGTTGATAAAAAGTGTCCTTAAAATATTTTAGAAGATGTTTACTACTGTCATAAACTGGAGAATTTAACTGAATAATAGATAATGTAGTTAAAACAGAATGACCCAGACCTTTCAAATTAGAATCTTATCTTAGGTGCATTGTGGGAGGCCGTGATTGTTCCCCTTGATTTCACCCTCAAAGATTAAAGACATAAGCCAAAACATCCTGACTTCCTTTTGTAATACAATACAAATCTGTCATCCATAATTTTATCTGAATTTATTTTTCAGAGCATTTTTTTAGTTTGTAATAAATAACCCTTAAGGTAATGAGTTCCATAAGTTTACTACCTAGTATGCAAAGTAGTGTACTTTATTTATCCAATAAATTACTTTTTCAAGTCTCAAGGTGTTCTCCCTAATTGTAATCACAGAGAGCTACCCAAACCCTTCCTGTTGATAGTGTTTGATCACATTCTCTTCCAGTTTGCTTGTATGGTTGCTTCTTTCTACCACCATGCTTCTTGGATCCCTTTTTCCCTTTTGAGATGTCAGGTAAACATATTTATAAATGGATTCACGGTTAAGATGGTATGACTTATAGAGCTTCAGAAAGCCCATCGACAGCTTTTAAAATGGCTTCTCAGCCCATCCGTCATACTGTATGATTTTTTACCATTAGAGATTGAATATGGAGAACCATATGAAGAAAAGTTTGACAATGAAAGAAATATCTGTTAATTCCAATTTTTGCTGATATTTCATATTCCCACATCCAATTTGTTTCCAAGTTAATTTTGCCCTCACCATATCTCTAATATACATGCCCTTCTCTTCTTTGATTTTGCTAGTACCCTGATGCAAGTCTTCATTACCTATTCCTGAACTACTGCTTGTTGGACAACCTCCCTCAAGTCTCTTCCCACTTCCTATGAGCAATGAGATTAATCTTCCTAATTGATAATGTCACCTTTCCTCTTTCTATTCAACAAATGCTAGTGGCCATCAAATGTTCAGGGGTAGGCTGAGCGAATATAATAAAAATGACAATACTACCCAAACTAATTTACTTATTTAGTGCCATACCAATCAAACTCCCAAGAAATTATTTTACAGATCTAGAAAAAATAGTAGTAAAGTTCATTTGGAAGAAGAAAAGGTCAAGAATTTCAAGGGAATTAATGAAAAAAAAAAAAAGCTGATGAAAATGGCCTTGCTGTACCAGATCTAAAACTATATTACAAAGCAGCAGTCATCAAAACCATTTGGTACTGGCTAAGAAATAGAGTAGTCGATCAGTGGCATAGGATAGGATCACAGGACAAACTAGGCAATAACTATAGCAATTTAGTGTTTGATAAATGACAGACCCCAGCTTTTGGGATAAGTACTCACCATTTGACAAAAACTGCTGGGAAAATTGGAAACTAGTGTGGAAGAAATTAGGGCTTGACCCACACCTAACACCACATACCAAGATAAGATTTAAATTGGTTCATGATTTGGATATAAAGAGTGATATTATAAGAAAATTAGAGGATCATAATATAGTTTATCTCTCAGACCTGTGGAGATGGAATAAATTTATGTCCAAAGAAGAACTGGAACTCTTAATTGAACACCACATAGATAATTTTGACTATATTAAGTTAAAAAGTTTTTGTACAAACAAAACTAATGCAGACAAGATTAGGAGGGAAGCAATAAATTGGGAATCATCTCTACATTTAAGGGTTCTGATAAAGGCCTCACTTCTAAAATACATAGAGAATTGTCTCATATTTATAAGAATTCAAGCCACTCTCCAATTGATAAATGGTCAAAAGATATGAACAGACAATTTTCAGATGATGAAATTAAAACCATTTCTAGTCATATGAAAAGGTGCTCCAAATCACTATTGATCAGAGAAATGCAAATTAAGACAACTCTGAAGTACTACTACACACCTGTCAGATTGGCTAAAATGACAGGAAAAGATAGTGACAGGTGTTGGAGGAGATGTGGGAAAACTAGGACACTGATACATTATTGTTAGAATTGTGAACGGATCCAACCATTCTGGAGAGCAATTTGGAACTATGCTCAAAAAGTTATGAAACTGTGCATACCCTTCGACCCAGCAGTGTTTCTACTGGGCCTATATCCCAAAGAGATCTTAAAGGAGGTAAAGGGCCCCATGTGTGCAAAAATGTTTGTGGCAGCCCTTTTTGTAGTGGCTAGAAACTGGAAACTGAATGGATGCCCATCAATTGGAGAATGGCTAAATAAATTATGGTATATGAATGTTATGGAATATTATTGTTCTATAAGAAATGACCAGCAAGATGATTTCAGAGAAACCTGGAGAGACTTGCATGAACTGATGCTGAGTGAAATGAGCATAACCAAGAGATCATTATACACAGCAACAACAATACTATATGATGATCAATTCTGGATCTCTTCAACAATGAAATGTTTCAAACCAGTTCCAATTGTTCAGTGAAGAAAGCCCTATACACCCAGAGAGACGGATATGAAATGTGGACCACAACATAACATTTTCGTGCTCTCTATTGCTATTTGCTTGCATTGTGTTTCCTTTCTCAGCTTTTTTTCTTGTAGATAACGATTTTTCTTGAACAACAAGGTAAGTGTGGAAATATGTATACATATATTTGATCTGTCAAGTATTTTAACATAATTAACATGTAGTGGATTTCCTGCCATCTAGGGTAGGGGTGGGGACTAGGGGGGGAAATTTGTAATGGAAAGCTTTGTAAGGGTTAACGTTGAAGAATTACCCATACATATGTTTTGCAAATAAAAAGCTTTAATTAAAAAAAACAAAAAAACAAATCCTAGTGGCTCTTTATTACCTCCATGATAAAGTGTAAAATATTTCACTTGACTTTTCAAGTTCTTGATAACCTTGCCCCTTCCTATCTTTCCTGTTTTCTTATACCTTTCTTGTTTTCTTATACCTTTGGCTCTGTCATCCAATGATATCCACCTTCCATCTTCTCTAGCAGATTGCTACATATTAACCACACCTACTCATTTATCTTTATTCTCTTTGTTGACTGCCTGCATCCCTACATCATACAGATACATACATATCCTTCTCCTTTCCCATGCTCAAAAATTCTCTCTTGATATATCTATCCATGTCTGCTGACAATCCTATTTCTCTCCCTTTCATGGCTAAATTCCTTGAGCAGGCCATCTACAATCTATGGCTTTACTTCCTTTCTTCTCACTGTTTTCTTAACTCTATAATCTGGCTTTTGACCTTAGTTTAAATTGCTTTCTCCAAAGTTACCAATAATCTCTCAATTATCATTTATAATAGACTTCTTTCAATTTTGATCCCTCTTGATCCCTCTGCAGTCTATGACACAGTCAATCACCTTCTTTTCCTTGATGCTCTTTTCTCTAGACTTTCTTAATCCTGCTTTTTCCTGGTTGTTCTCCTACTTCTCTGACCTCTTCTCTCTACTCTGGATTTTTATCCACATCATGGCTACTACCTATATTTATCTTTTATACTCTGTACAGACTCCTTCTTTCTTCTTCCTGAATACTAGTTCTATCCATGACATCATAAATTCCCATAGATTAGAGTACCATCTCTATATAAATAATTCTCAAATCTATTTGTCTAACTGTAACCTCTCTTATGACTTTCAGTCTCACCTCTCCAAATATTGGATATTTCAAACTGGATGTTTCATAAACATCCTAAACTCAACATGTCCAAATGTGAATTCATTATATTTCCATAAAAAGTATTCCCGCCTCTCTAAATTCCCCATTACTATTTAGAGTACAGTAATATCCCCAGTCACTTAGGTTTAAAACCTGGGTGTCATTTTTCACTCCTCAGTTTCTCCCCCTATCTCCAAATTGTTTCCAAGTCCTGGCAATTCAGTCAGGATGAATTCACTCTAACATACTCCTCTCCTCTGACACTGACACTTTAGCCCTAGTTATAGGTCATATCTTTATATCCAATCTGTTTCCACCATAAGGCCCTCATTATCTCACTGGAATATTACAGTAGCTTTCAGGTTGGTCTCTTTGTCTAAAGCCTCTGCCTGCCACAAGTCTCTCTAGCTCATTTTCCAACTAGCATCAAAGTGATCTTCTTAAAACTCAAGTTTGGCCTTATAAACTTTTTCCTTATTTAACAAACTTAAGTGGCTTCCTATTATCTCTAGAATCAAATAGAAAAACCCTTTGTTTGACAATCAAAACCATATGTAACTAGGCCTTTCCTTCCTTTTTCTTATATCTTATTCTATTTCTCATACTTTGTGATTCCCTTTCCCTTCTGAAAGTCTTGCTCTTCTTTAAACTAGGTACTCCATCTCAGAATTATGTACATAAACAATGTTGGTTCCTAATGCCTCCTTTTTTTAATCTCTGCCTGCTGGATTCCCAGTCTTCCTACTAGTATCATTTAAAATTCCACCTACTATAAGAAGTTTTCCCTGATCTCCCTTGATATTAATGCCTTCACTCTGAGATTTTTTCCAATTTATCCTGTTTATACACTGTTTATACATAGTTGTTCATATGTTGTTTTCCCCATTAGATTGTAAACTACATGAGGACAGGGATTGTTTTTGCCTTTCTTTATATTACCAGAATTTATTATAGTACTTGGTACATTAGTAGGCACTTAATAAATGCTTGTTTGCTGATAATACCAAGTCCTTTAATATATTTTTCTAGCCATAGATCAAGGACAGAGGAAACTCTGTGAAGCTTTCTTTCTTATGATTCTAGAATGACTATTGCCTGAGGATACAATCTAGGACTTCAGAAAGTCAAAAAATTCATATTTTAAAGAGAATAAGTCTTAAAAGCTCTAAGAATAGTTAAGGAAAAATATTACAAGAAAACATTTCTCAGATACCTTCTTTTCCCAAAAGAATTGTAGAATCACAGTGAATTAACTGAAAATGGTACTGCTTGAAGTAATCCAGTTATAGGGGGCATGAAAAGGGGTTGACACAATAGATTAAATATGTGGTAGGAGGCATATAATTTGGGCTTTGCCCATGGCCCTTCAAAAGGACCCAGAGATGCAGATCATGCCATTATAAAAGTCTGAACTTCCCAAAGTACACAAAAAATGAATGACCAATTAAGAAAGACATTATAACATGTATGATTTTGGATCCAGCTTGAAATACTTATCCTCTATGAGTCTGTGGAAAATAAGTAGATCAATACTGCATTATGTAAGGCATATTATGATATCTATCATATGATTTATTTTTCTTTCCTTTGTACATTTTTTTCAAATAAATATTTTGATTTCAGTCTTATTTCCAGGCTTGCTGGTGTCTGAGTTTTCTATGGAGAAAAAAAGGAGTGGTTTATTTCTATGAGTGAAACTTCCATAAAGATAATTTACAATATTAAAAAAAAAATGCCCTGTGTAGTTTGATCACCAAATAACATTCCACATTTCTCCTCCTAGCCTGGATCCAAAATGGAGGGATAAAATGGATGTCCAAAAGTATTTTGGGAAGAATCAAATTAAAACAGGATACTTTGCAAGATAAAGCCTTTCCCTTCACTAAAGATATACAAGCAGGGAATAGATAAGCACATATTGGGGATACTGTAGCAATGAAACACCATCTATACTATAATAGGTAAAAAAGAAAAAAAAATCTCAAGCAAGGCAAATGATCCTCTTCTCAGTACCTTTAAAAATATATCTTTAAAACATCATTATGCCAAATTGTATGCTTAGTAAATCAAACCTCTCTGTGAAAGTATCTTTCCTGTCCCTAGAGTTAGTGAGATTGCACAGGACAGGAGAAGTAATCTTGGAGAAATATGCAGCCATTTTGATATAGCAACTCTCATCTCTACCTTATTATCACTGTGGTAATTACCTCACAGGCAAATCATTTAACCTGCCTGCACCTCATTTTACTTGTCTGAAAACTAAGGGGTTTGGTCCACTTGAAGTCTTGCCTCAACTCAAATCTAGGGTCTTATGACCATGAAGAGAGTGATTTTCCTAGTTATTATATGAACATTAATAAAATGATACTTTTTCTCTTATTGCAAAAACTTGTCACCTAAGTTCCTTGAATTTTTCTTCTCAAATGTCAATATTAAGTCATAGGAATTCCCATAACTTGGTACTTTAGGGAACTATAACTAGCATAGAAGCATCTCTTTTTTTTTTCTTAATTAAAGCTTTTTTATTTGCAAAACATATGCGTGGGTAATTTTTCAACATTGATCCTTACAAAACTTTCTGTTCTAAATTTTTCCCTCCTTCTCTCCACCCCCTCCCCTATATGGCAGGTAATCCAATCAATACATGTTACCTATGATAAAATATATGCCAAATCCAATATATATATATACATATTTATACATTTATCTGGAAACACCAAAAAAATGGATCTAGAAAAAAAAACCTGAGAAGGAAAACAAAATGCAAACAACATCAGCAGAAAGTGTGAAAATGCTATGAAAATGCTACTCACATCACAGGGGTCTCTCTCTGGGTGTAGATGTCTTTTTCATCACTAAACAATTGGCACTTGTTTGAAACAGCTAGGTGGCGCAATGGATAGAGCAGCAGCCCTGAAGTCAGGAGGACCTGAGTTCAAATGTGAACTCAGGTTTGAACTTAACACTGCCTAGCTGTGTGACCCTGGGCAAGTCACTTAGCACCCCCCCCCCCAATTGCCTCAGCAAAAAATAAATAAATAATTGAGGAAACTGTAGGACACAGGGGTTGAGTAGCTTGCCCAAAGTCATCCAGCTAATAAGTACCACTAAGCCACCTAGTTGTTTCTTGGCTATATTTACATGTATAAAAAATTACCATATACTATATGATACTATAAAAATGTACATTTTATATTAACATATATTTATATGTGACATTTTAAAACTCTTTCCTGTTCTATTTTAATTATGGAGCATAATATATTGTATTTTATGCTTTTATATCATTTTACAGCATTTATAAACATTTGATCATGACATGAAACCTTTGGATCCCTGCTTGGAATAAGGTTTTGAAATACATAAAATAATGTATGCAAGATTAAAAAGGAAACCAATTATGTGGAAATAAAGTTATCAAAATATTTCTTAAAGCAAGTTTACAAACTCCATGTTAAGGACCACTCACCTACAGAACATTTGAGAATGGGATTAGTGAACTTAGTTATTTTTCTTTTTTTAATTCTCCCTTGTATTAAAAAAATAAAAAACTTTTTTTTTTCTCCTCCCTGTAAAAGAATAAGCTGTTGGGCTTCTGTCTCCCATTGAAATGGTGTGACCTGAAAGGCATTTCTGGCACAAGAGAACCCCAGGGAATGCAATCAATCCATAGATGACCTGATCTACCTCTCCAGGTGTTCATGTCCTGTGGGTTTTTGTCAGTTTCTACTTTTAAAATCCTTTCTCCTCCTTGTCTTTTCCTCATCTTTACATTCTTTATTACAGAACAATTGTTGTTGTTAATGAGCCTATCAGCTTCTGTTTTTTGTAGGTATGAGATGCCTTCTATTATCAGAAGGAACAAGGAACAGAATTTGTTGGGCTTTTTTTTTTGGGGGGGTGGGGGTGATCGTAGTGGTGGTTTGTGTGTATGTGGAGGGTGAGTGGGCTGTTGAAAGAAATTGCTTTCCCCATCCAAGTGTCCAGAAGGCCATAACAAATTTGTCAACAGAGCATCCTAAAGCACATTCCAACAGTCTGTTGACCTCTTAATCCAAGGAATTTAAGAAAACTGACTGTTGAGATGTGGAGAGACTTGAAGGAAGTTGTTTAAAGGTATGGCTTTTATGAAGGGCAATCAGTCAAAGTTTATCCAGGATAAGAATGATCTCCTTTCCCCACAACCACACTCTCAAATCCTTTATACCTTTCTAATCCATTAAAAAATTCAAGCCGGTCAATAGAAATGTATTGGGTTGCATCCACATGAATAGAATATGTCTCTATAATACAGAAGATTCTGGAAATCATATGTATTCTTTTATTTCAAATTATCTATGCAGAAGCCTGTTATTTTTATGATATTGACAATGATCAATAAAATAAGAGAATACCTTCTTATTTAACTTTTTTTTAGTGAGAAAAGGAGCTTTTTGTTGGTTTATTAGTTTTTTGCAGAGATTATGTTGTTGTTTCTCTTTCATTTGCTTCCATTTACTCCACAAACAGCATTTCAAAGTATTGAAATAAGTTTTTTTGCAGATTTTTAAAATCCAGTTAATTTGTCTCAATCTCCAGGTTACGTGTGTCAGTTCAATGCTTAAGGGCCTTTGTTCCCACAGAAGTGAGCATGGCACATAGTCTGTACTTAATATTTATTGAGTGACTGTCAGTGAAAAAGACAATAGGTCTTTGTTACAGGTGCATTTTGTCTCATACAAAGAAAGAAATAAGGTCTAACACACAGAACCCAAGAGGTTATGATCAAAGAGTCTCTGATCCCTTGCAAAAGGAGTTTCAAGGCAAAGTATTTATTCAGATCAGGGTGATGAAGACTTTTATAAGGAGTTCACAGCTCAGCCAGCAGAGGGCCTTTAGTGCAATCATCTTAGGTCCACAGCAGGAAAAACCAGTAAGCATGTGAAATTATGAGCCACCCTCCCACCCTCAAGCTTTGGTACCCAGGTGACACATGTCTTTTATCCTTTCTAATGTAGTGAGTGATCTCATTTCTAAACACAGCAGTAGTTAGGTAAAGTATCAGTACAGTTAGGTGAAGTATCTGATAAGTAGGAAGTTTTATATGAAAAGATGGGATTCACGGCGGAGCCAAGATGGCTGAGTGAAAGGGTGACTCTTTGCGTCCTCCTCCGAACTTCTCTCAAATCAACAATAAAATAAGCCTCTGAACTGATCTTCAAGTCAACGAATCAGGAAATATTTGGATACTGCTTGCAGATGTCTCTGAAAAACTTCACATCAGGTTTGTCCAGCTCGGACAGAGGGATAAACAGAGGACTTTGGTGTCAGAGAACTCTGGTGGAGGCCGGAAGTGAGGGTGGGACTCAGCTCAGCTCAGCTCAGCCTGGCAAAAAACTCCAAACTCCAAACTCCAAATTCCAAACACCTGGAGTTTATCTGAGGCATTCGGGACACTCTGCCCTGATTGGGGGCAGGTGTTCTGGCAAACTTGCCTTGTTTAAGGAGTAATTCAGGCTTAGTCCTAGCCCCCACCGGCCTAGCACCTTAAATTAAATCGGCAAAATTAAAAGGGCAAAAAAAATTAAAAAGGGCAAAATCTTCAGCCTCCGTTTCAGCCGTTTTTTTTTCCCCTACCTTAAAGAGATACTCACGCTGTCTAAAAAAATAAAAAAAAAAAAAAATGAAAAGACAAAAGAGAGCTCTCACCATAGACAGCTTTTACAAACAGAAAGAGGAGAAGACACCAGAGCCAGAGTTTCCTTTAGACATAACTCCAGAGGGAATCAGCAAGGACCATCACTGGTCCCAGTTTCCAAAGGCCTTTCTGGAAGATTGCTTAAAGAACCTAATAAAAGAACTGG
>JAJPUD010016483.1:0-33949 GCA_023553655.1 Myrmecobius fasciatus
GAGGCTGCTGGGGAGAGGAGAGGTGGGGCTCATGGGGGAATTCCCCGGGTCTAGAGGTTCCCTGAAATATGGATGGACCATTGAGACCATTCACACCCCGAGGACCTTCAGGTGTTAGGGGCAGTTCACTCCTGTCCAGAGCACTGGGTTTGAATTCCATTCCTGTGCCCCACTACCTGGGGACTTTGGTCCAATTAGTAAATCTCTATTTTTTTTTCTTTATCTATAAATGACTCTCTAAGGTCCTTTTTCAAACTTGATCTCAGGATCCTGAATTTTTCATTTCCTAATCCCACCCCCTGTACTCAATTGGCCAATCTCAGTCATTCCCAACTCAATCCTGGCTTCCAAGTAGCTTTCCCAGCCCTCCCCACCTCTCCCTCTTCTCTGAACCCCCTTCTCTCATCCCCTGACAGGTTCCACACCATGTCCATTATGTTGGCTGTGGACATCCTGGGCTGCACAGGTTCCACAGAGGAGCGGGCTGCTCTCCTGCACAAGACCATCCAGCTGGCGGCAGAGCTGCGAGGGACTATGGGCAACATGTTCAGCTTTGCTGCCGTCATGAGTGCCTTGGACATGGCTCAGGTAGAGGCCCTCCCCGCCTTTCCTCCCTTTGGGTCATGGCTGACATGCAAGATCCCCTTCCCACCCTCTGCTCCATAGTAGGCTGGATGGCTGTGTGAGGGGCTCCCTTAATTTAGGGCACTCTGGAGTCCCGGTCCACCTTGAGCAGGAGCAGCTAAGTGGCTGCATTGCCTAGGAGAAGTACACAGCTATCTGGGATCTCAGGGTTAGGTTGGGGCGGGGGGAGGCTGACTAATTCCTCTGCATCATCTGGAAATCAAATGAGACCAGCGTAGAACAGGGGCGAAAAAAACAATTGATTTGGAGTTAAAGGAGCTAATTGTAAATCCTGTTTTAAACATTTTAAATACTCTGAATTTTGCTTTAGAAATGCAGTCTGGTAGAGCAGACAGAATCCTGTTTGACCGTTAGCAAATCCTATTTTTGGACAAATTACATAACCTCTTAATGCCCCAAGCAGCTTCTCCAAGAACTATAAAATAAAGGGTAGAATTAGATTGGTAGAGGGAGCTCCTTATCCCAAAGAATTCACCCTATAGAGCAAGTCTTTTTGTTTTAAGGAAATTTGAACAGAATCTTCTGGTCAAAAAGAAAAATGCTTTTGTGATAAGTAATCTTCCTTCTCTTTCCCTGCCCATCCCCAACCTTCTCCTGTAAATTTGGGTTTCTTAATATGAAGGGCTTGAGAGGCAGAGCTGGATAAGGTACTGGTCTTGGAATCAGAAAGCCCTGAATTTGAATCTAGCCTCTAACACATATTGGGTGATGTGGGAGACAAGACTTCCCAGTGCCCTGGGTAACTCTAGAGGAGGAGTGTCAAGGTCAAATAGAAACAGAGGACAATAAACCATACATAAGGATTCTTGTGGGCCATTTATTGACTTAGAAAAACACGTTAACAGTATTTATGTCAATGTGTTATATATATATATATATATGTACATGTGTATATGTATATATATATATATATGTTGACAGTATTTATGTCAATGTATTACATATGTATATTTTTTATCTTTCCCAGTTACATTTTAGTCGAGGTCAGGCCCAAAGTATCTGCTGTAGAGTATAAGTTACAGAGTAGTTGTGGCCCTGTATCATGAAAGAACTGCCTTTTACTGTTGGAACCACAAATCTAGACCCAAAGCTGTGGCAGATACTCGGTGATGGTATGTTGAATTGGGAAAAAATCATGTTGATAAAATATGGAGGGCTTCCTTTGCTAGGTTTCCTGAAAGTAAAAATCCAGCTACACCTGGCAGTTGCCAGCAGGACCCTCTTCCCTTCCCTCTCCTCTCACTCATCCAGCTCACCTCACGTCCTGTGTCCACTCTCCCCTTCCCTCACACCCAGATCTCACGACTAGAGCAAACCTGGATGGTGCTGCGGCAGCGACACACAGAAGGGGCCATCCTGTATGAGAAGAAGCTGAAGCCCTTCCTGAAAAGCCTCAATGAGGGCAAAGGTAGGCAGGCTGCTCCTGAGGACCTTCCTTTGGCCCAGCTAGCCCCCAATTCCCACCCCGATGGGCCTGAGCTGTCTGCTGAGGCCTCAGAGAAGGGCTGGCACAGAGCAGGGCCTCCCAAGCCGAGGAAGCCTGGAAGATGGAATGTCCTCTTCTCCGTGGTACCCACAGCACAATAATAACAAACATTTACAGTGTTTACTATGCGCCAGGCACTCTGCTAAGGACTTACTTTATAATTATGATCTCATTTGATCAAGATGTGTAGGGCTTAGGAAAGGAATCTCCCAGTTAGAGCAATGTAGTTACAGAGTACCATATTTGGAGATTGAAGAGATCTATCTCTATTTTATCATGAACACGTTGGATTATCTGGGAGGCAAATTATTCCACTGATTTGGGTCTGTTTCTTCAACTGTCGATGAGCTCTAAGATCCCTTTCAGACTATGGCAATTCATGTTTGAAGGTCTCTTCCAGCTCTCACCTTCATTAATTCTTTCTGAGTCCTCTCTTTGGTTCAACTCATCCATAATGAAGAGGATGACAGGGACATTTATGTAGCAGGGCTGGAGATTGAGGAGCACAGATCCACCATGGCCCTGACTTCCCTGCACCCACCCCTAAAGCCCTAGGAGAGTGGAGTGGGATGGAAGCCTGAGCTGCCTCTACGTTTATCCCCAACTACAGATAGCCTCCCACTGAGCAATACAACCTTCCCTCATGTGCTCCCCCTCATCACCCTTCTGGAGTGTGACACTGCGCCCGCAGAGGGCCCGGAGCCCTGGGAGAGCACAGAGCATGGCGTGGAGGTCGTCCTTGCCCACTTGGAGGCTGCCCGCACTGTAGCCCATCATGGGGGTCTGTACCACACCAATGCCGAGGTCAAGCTTCAAGGTAAGGCACTGTGGAGCCTGAAGATGGAATCACACAGGCCAGTACCCCAGAGTCCTAGCGATCCTGAAATGTTGGGGACGCTCAGCCTGGGGCAGGATCACCATCGAGGCTGAGAGAGCTCTTTGGAGAGGCTGAGCCTTGTGGACCACAGCCTTTTCTGTCTCCTTTGTCACTGCATCTTCCTCTTTTCTTGTTTCTCCTAATTTTCCTTCTGGTGTTCCTTGGCTCTGTCTCTATCTCTGTCTCTCCTCTCTCTGTGTCTATCTCTCCATCTCTTTCCCTTTTCCATTTCTGTTATTCCCTTTTCTTTATTTAACATAGACTATGTAGAGGCTTAGTGTTAATTTCTTTGCAAAATAAACCAACTGAATTCCCACCAATTTTAAAGATACTTAAATGTCACCTTCTAAGAAGAAGCCTTCCCTGATCTCTCTACTGACTTTACTTGGACCTCCCAGAGTACTTACCTTTGTATTTCTTTCTCACACTTAACATGTCATATCATGTTATTGTGGTTATTCGGGTATATTCTTCTACTCCCACTAGACTATAAACTTTCCTAAGGGAGGGACTGCCTTAACTAAATTTTATAACTCCTCAGCACTCTTGATGAGGGGGTAGATGCTCCATGGATTTTTTTTAAATAAAGAAGATAAAGCCCCTATCTTCAGGAAGTTTACAACATGGTTGAGGAGAGAGATGCACCAGTGTGAAACATTTAAGTTAATAAATATAATCCCCAGTGCTTTGCACATAGTATGGTGCTTAATAAATGCTTTTGCAATCATTCTTTCAAACACAGTCATACAAGTGCTGTGCCAAGTAAAGGGTATGGAGACTCAGTGATACAGGTGTCCAGAGGTGGGAGAATGAGCCTGGAAGGCTTTGTGGCAGAGGGAGGACTTGGGCTGGGCTCTGAAAGATGAATTGGATTTAACTCCCCAGAGCCAGAGGCCAGACCCTCAGGCTTCCAGGCTGTGAGTTCAAGGTCTGGGTCTGGGGAATGGGAGGAGATTCTGGGGACTGAACTTCACCTTATTTTTCCCCCTACAGGATTCCAAGCCCTCCCAGAGCTTCTGGAAGTTTTCAGCACAGAATTCCAGATGCGCCTCCTCTGGGGCAGCCAGGGGGCCACCAGCAGTCAGGCCCTTCGCTATGAGAAGTTTGACAAGGTCCTCACTGCTCTTTCCCACAAACTAGAGCCCGCAGTCCGTTCCAGTGAGCTGTAGCCTTCCCATGCCCTCCATCACCCCAGTACTCCCCACCCTCATGGCTGCAGGCAGCATTTGGGGGCAGGAGAAAAGGGGAGAGACAGTTATCCCAGAGACAGTTATCCCCTGCAGGCCTGGGGCCCAATACAAACCAAAACCCTTGCAATACAGAAAGCAGCCAGACTGTCCAAATACACACTGGAGGCATCCATCTGAGGGACATAGGGTTGTTAGAGCCTTTGGGACTTGGAAAGGGCCGGGTAGTGCCCAGGACAGTCCCCCACTTAAGCCCTTATTCCCTCCCTGGTACCCCTGACCGACACTGTTCAAGGAATACCTCCTAGCCTCTCCTCTAGTGTTTTTCCCAGCTTCCCTGAGCACCTGTGATGGTCCTTGACATTGCTCCCAACTCACTCCCTTGGCCTTCCCCTTACGCGTTTGGTGGGCCTCCTGAGAGGAAGACCTCAGAGCCCCTCCCTTTTACCCCTTCCCTTATTTCTCCTTCAATTCTTCCCCACCCCTGGTCCCCTATACTTCAATTTGGAGGCCTTTTATTCTTGACTCTGGGTCTCTGTTTCCCTCCCTCTCTTCTTCTGCTGGGAAGAGACTCAATTTTGCTGTAAATAAGTCCAGTTCATTTTGTAAATAGATGTACAGATGTTGTGTTCTTTCTTTCATACAATAAACCTTTCTGGATCTTCTTCACCTTTCCTTGGAGCCTGGGGACTTGGGGGAAGGGAAGTTCTCCTTGGATGGTGGTCAAACTCAAACAGCTTCTTCTCACCTGCAGCTTCTTGGGCAGTGGGGGGGGGGAGGTCTGACAGCATCAGAGAGGTTACGAGTGGTCACTGGTCTTCCACATCCATTTGGTTCGGGTGCATTAAGTGCCTACTGGTTATTGATTTGGTCTTGAGTCCAATAATTCCTTGGGTCCAGAGCCAAGAAGGCTCTGGGAAAGGGTGGAACTGATTCTAATCTTCAAAGACAGATGTTGTAATGCTTCTATTTTACAAGTTAGGAGAAATTCATGGTACAGCAGAAAACATTGGATTTGTGGTCAGAAGGCTTTGGTTCATGTCCTAGCTTAGCCACTTGCCACCTGCCCAGTTTGGGAAAGGTAGATTCTCTCTGGGCCTCACTTTTCTCATCTATAAAATGAAGGGGTTCGATTAGACAGCCCCTCAGGTTCTTTTCAGCTCTAAATCTGTGCTTCTGTGACCCTAAAATCACTGAAAGGTACCAGGCAAAGATGGAGATAGCAAGAATTTATTACTTGGATTCCAATACTCTGGGCCCCTTCTTAAGTACTCTGTATACAAGAATCTCCACTCATAGGGAAGGGATGCTTTGTGACCTTTTCCTGTAATCTGTTCTTATTGATTCTATTATTCTTTCTAAAAATCTCCTGCCCCTCATTACTTTAAACCCATTTCTTCTTTTATTTAATTATCTTTCCCCAATTACATGTAAAAACAATTTTAACATTACTTTAAATCCATTTCTGCAGAAGGAATTTTTTTTATAGAATTTAGCTATATAAACAACTTCATATAGCTAAGTTTCATATTATAAATGTTAGATACAGAGAGATAAAGATATACAATGTTTGTATCTAGAATTTAGAGCTTATCAAAACCTTTCAGAGGTGACCATCTTTTGTAATAGGAGATAACCTAATTCAATCTTAGTTTACTGATGGGGAAGTTGAGACCCAAAAGACGGGACTTGATCTATCCACAGTCACAGGAAATAAGTAGTAATCAGGATTCAAAACCAAGTTTTCTGCCCCTGAACCCAATGCTGCTGCCTTTTTTTTTTTAAAGATACCATAAAGCTTTTGGCTTATTTTTTTCTTTATTAGTTACTTCACACTTTTCAATTGAAATTTTACTCTGGTCAAGCAACAACTTGGATCATTTTTCTAGTCCTCTCAGGGCAATATATGCTCTGTCTCATTATACTAAGTCCTGAGGGCCTTGAGAGGGAAAATGACTGCTCAGGGTCTAGAATAGGAGTCACCAATGGAACTGAGAAACACCCCTGGCACCGGTTGACAGGCCTATAACCTAAGCAGAGGACAAGAAAAATGGAGAAAATGAAGTGGATAGAAGGCACTTTGGAGATCACCTAAGTACAATCCACTCATCTTACAGATCAGGAAATTAATCAATCAACAAACAAAAAACATGGAAGCTCTAAATGTCAGGACTGTGCTAAGGGTTGGGAACACAGAAACAAAAGTGATAAGGTCTCTGATCTCAAGGAGCTTACATTCTAATAGGAAGACAACATCAACTTACAGAGCTATATGTGAGACAAAGCAAATACAAGGTAACATTGGATAGGGAGGTACTAGCAGGACACGAATTAAGGCCTTCAGCAGAAGATGGCACTTGAGCCACTCCAAAGGAAACCAGGAATTCCAAGAGGTGCAGGTAGAAGAGCATTTCAGGCATGGGGAATGGGCAGTGGGAAAGCACAGAGATAGGCAATGGAGCATTGTGTGTGAGGAGCACGAGTAGGCCAGCATGGCTGGACTGTGGAGGGTGGTAAAGATGGAAAGGGCCAGCTTGTGAAGAGCTTGGAATGCCCAAGAAAGGAGTTGACATTCGATTCTAAAGCTAATAGGGAGGTGCTGGAATTGAGTGAGTTGGGATTGTGTCAAAAGTAGGGAAAAGGAAAATTGCTTTAGTGGATGTGTGGAGGTTGAAGTGGAGTTGGAGAGAGACTGGGGACAAGAAGACCAAACAGGAAGATCTCACAATAGTCGAAGTGGAAAGTGATAAGGGCCTGAAACTAGTGTGGCAGGCTTGTGAGTAGGAAGAATGAGATAGAAACAAGATAGTCATTGATTAGATACTGGTAATTCTCTATGGCTAAAGAAGTAGGTAGGAGTTAGTAGACTATGGAGAGCACTGAATGCAGTCTGAACAGACTCTGGGGAAGAGGTTCAAACTGACCAGTCTCCAGAGGTCTGTGGCTGCTTCTAAATTGATGTTCTTGATGTTCAATTTAAAGAATATGAACCAGAATCACAAAATTTTAGCCATGGAAGGAATCTCAGCAGCCTTCAAAACTATCCCATATTTGGGGGCAGCTAGGTGGCGCAGTGGTTAGAGCACCAGCCCGGAAGTCAGGAGGACCTGAGTTCAAATCTGGTCTCAGACACTTCCTAGCTGTGTGACCCTGGGCAAGTCACTTAACCCCAATTGCCTGAGCAAAAAGCAAAAAAAAAAACCAACCTATCCCATATTAGAAATTCTCACTATAATAGCAAATGAATGGTTAACTCACCCCTTGGAAGAACTTTAACAGGTCCCTACTACCTCATGAGGCAGCCCATCGGACTTTGGGATAGTTCTAATAACTAGAAGGTCTTTCCTGCCATCAAGTCTCAATTCACTTCTTTGCTACTTCCATGGATTGCTTCTGACTGTTGACCGAGTCCCAGCAAAACAAATCTTAACCGGTTTTCATTAGGCTTTTCAAGTATTTAAAGACAGTTGGCATGTGCTTCCCCACCAAGGCTCACTTATCTAGACTATACCCCAGTACTTTCATGAGACTCAAGGCTCTTAACTATCAGTATCATCTTCCTCTGAATGTATCTCTCCAGTTTATCACTACCCTTCTTAAACTACAGTCTCCAAAACCGAACACAATGACGATTCTTCAGATGTTGGCGAGGAGTGGGGATATGGGTAAGGGAATAAGCACTTTGTTTGGAGATCATCCCAATATAACTGACTCACACTCATGCATGCCCTCTGTCTATGTAGAATCCTTCCAACCTCCCTAATAACAAGTTCTTAGGAGTTAATTGTGTCATCTTCCCATGGAGGATTGTAAATAGTTTAACCTTACTGAGTACCTTATGATTTCTTCCTTTTTTTTCTTTTGTCTTTTTATGCTTTTCTTGAATTTTGTAAAAGAAATTTGTTAAAATTGAACTCAGGTGTTTTCCTCAGGAATGCCTGAAAGTCCTCTTTTCATTAAATACCCATTTTTCTTTCTCCTGGAGAATTATAGTCTGTTTTGCAGAGTAGATTCTACGTGGTAATCCTAGCTCCTTTGGCTTCCGTAATATCTTATTCCAAGCCCTTTGCTCCTGTAATGCGGAAGCTGCTACATCTTGTGTGATCCTGCCTGTGGCTCCAAGTTATCGGAATTGTGTTTTTCCAGTTCCTGGAAAAAGCATTTCTTAAAAACGACTTTACAGATATTAAATATAACTCGTTTGATCCTCACCACAAATCTTGGAAGTGCAAATATTATCCCCATTTTACTTCTGAGGAAACGGAGACAGGTTGGGATTAAGTGACTTGCCTGGGAAACATTTGAGGCAGGAGTAGAATCAGGCCTTCCGGCCTCCACGATGACTGCCCTTTTCCTGTGTGCCATTTAGCTGCCTCTCCTTAGGCACACCAAGATTCTATTAGTCTATTCGTTTTTTGGTTGCCATTCCCGCTTCTGGCTCTCATTGCAAGTTCACAGTCTACCATGGAGGACGCTTCCACCCCGCGCTCAGCGCTCGCCGGGAGTTCGGGCAGATTGGGTAGTGAAACAGCGCCCCCTGGTGACCCTTTCTCGGCTCTGCCTGCGGGCCGAGACATCCCCGACGCCTAGAAGAACCCGTCCGGTTCTTTTTTCTTCATATGCCCCTCAGACGATGCCTGATCCCCAAATTCGCCCTAGGGCTCTCTTCCACAAGTGGACCCAGATTTCTGTCCTACTCCTAGGGAAACAGGAGCGACGGGTGGGCCCGAGCTTGAACCCAGGTGAGCGAACAGCCCCTCCCTTCCCCGCGGTGCATGCTGGGAACTGTAGTCCGCGAACCAGAGGGACGGGGCGGGGAGGTTTGGATCGTTGGTGGCGGTCCCGGCTCGAGCTGCTGCCGGTCCGGCATGGCTGCAGGAGTCGGCCCATCTTGGGGCCGGATGCTCTGGTGCCTCGAACTGCTGGGGCTGGTATCCGCCGCGGCCGCCACCTGGGACCTAGGCTCCCTGAGCTGCGGTTTCCGCGCCTTCTGCGAGTGCGAGTTCCGACCCGACCTCCGGGGTAAGCGCGGGGCGGAGCTGCGGGCTGGGAGGTTGGGGGCTGGGGGCTTTTGGACCCCGTGCTACTGAGACCGTGCTGCGGTCAGGCAGGCACACGGGACTTAGGAACTTGGGAGCTGTGCGGTACCAAAGGGCCGGGAACTGGGCCAGGGGGCTCAGGAAAAGAGGATCAGCCAGGAACAAGAGTTTGTAGATTGGATCTGGGATCAGGACCAGGGAGGCTGTAGGCTACACTTGAAACTTGATTTGGAGTCACCGTCAGCGGGTTCTAGTTCGGATTCGGCTAAGGCTGTCTGTGCAATTTAGGGCAAATCACTTTCCCTATCTGGGCCGCAGGGGCCATTGGAATAGATGATCTCCGGGTTCCTTTGTCATTTTATATCCTCTGACTAGGGGTCACTCTAACCCAGGGGTCTAAGGCCAGAGGGACAAACAGGCTCTTCCTCTCCCATAACCATCAGTTAATGGTCCCTATTGATTTTGCTTCTGTCACGTCTCTTGCGTCCCTCTCCTTCCATTCACGTGGTCGCTTCCCCTTTAATTCTGGCCTCCTTCACCTCTAGCCTAAGCTATCCCACCAGCTTCCTAATTGGACTCCCAGCTTGTAGGCATCCTCTCCATCCCTCTCCATCCAGCTCCCAGAGTGAGCTTTGTCAAGAGCAAGGCGAGCCTGCTACTCCCCTGTTCAGGAAGTTCCAGGGACTCCCTCTTGTCCTGGAAAAAGTATCGACTCCATGGTGTATCATTTAAGGCACTCCAGCTGGTTCCGGTTCACCTTTCCAGATTTATTGCATGCTACTCTTCCCCTCGTGCTCTTTAAATTACAAGGGGATGCATTTCCTCATCACCAGTCTAGAATTCTGAGAACCTAGAATTCCTCACTTCCTTCATGGTTCAGCCGCTGTGCCATCTCATGAGTCTTTCCAAATCCCTATAGTTGTTAGAACACTCCTCAGGTTATCCTGTGTAGATAGAATGTAAGCTCCTTAAAGGCAGGAACTGGCTGACTTTCATACCTCAAGCTTCTAGTAGTGTTTTGAATATAGTAGATGGTGGGTTATTGGATTTACATTGGATTGGTTGGTATTAAAGCTAAAGCTAAAGAGAAAAAAAAAAAACACTTAGAATAGAAAAGCACGGGCACTGATGAAACCATAGATGCAGATCCCTCCACCTCTCCACTCCTACCAAAAAAAAAACCCATGGATAACATCAGCACCTCCCTTAAAGCTTTATTATAAGGATCAAAAGAGATCATGTCAAGTGCTTTGCAAATTTTGAAGCATTCTATAAATGTAATTTCTTCATATTTAGGATTATTGGGAACTGGGATTGAGTCACTGAAATTAGGGAAATGAGAGAGGGTCCCTCTCTGGTTGATGTTGAGAGGGGAAGCTGACCTGTGAATTTCTGGGAGGAAGCTGAAGGAAGAGGGTCTTTTGAGTTTGGATGGCAGCACCATAAAGGTGGTAATAACATTGAGTTTAAGGCCTAGTGTAGAGAAAATGTCAGCCAACTGGTTAATTGATACAAGCTAATCTCTAATAACCTATACAAAACTATTTTCTTCAACATTGCTCATCTGTAAATAGACAGCTTATTTGTACATTACATGAATTGGGAGGGATAGCTAATGTGTTGGATGACAGAATCAAGATCTAAAAGGAATGTGGGCTATAAGTAATAAAATGCAATTTTACAAGCCTTACATTTGATTCCAAAAAGCAAATTATCAAGTACAGAATTGGGATGTTTGTCTTAGCAACAGTTCACATGAAAAAGATTTTGGGGAGAGGATGGGTGTTAATGACCAAAGTCTGGTCAGGCTGAGGTGTATTATCCCTGAGGCTTTGTTTTTAGGTAGATGAAGGAGGAGCCAGAGTGACCAGTGGGTCCCAGTGGGGATGGAAGAGCTGGGGCTTTAGATCCCCTTTCTGGGATTGAGATACCCCCCTTAACCAGAGACCCCCATGGGGACCAAGTGTTTCCTTGCCAGCCTGCCTGGATCCTCTTCTTCCTCTTCTCCAGGCCTAGAGTGTGATTTGGCCCAGCACTTGGCTGGACAACATCTGGTAAGACAACTGGTAATGAAGGGGCTGAAGGCTTTTGTGGAGAATCCTGCACCAGCCAAACCCCTAGTGATGTCCTTCCACGGCTGGACTGGCACAGGCAAATCCTATGTCAGCTCCATGCTGGTCCAGTATCTGTTCCGAGATGGAATGGCCAGTCCCCACGTGCATCACTTTTCTCCCGTCATCCACTTCCCCCACGCAGACCAGATAGAGCGATACCAGGTAAGCCCTTCCTCCCACCGGGAGCTGGCTGAATGCTGGGGCCCAAAGCACAGAATAGGAAATTGGCTGGCTTAAGGCCACAGAGCAAGTTAGGAGTTTATTAAGAGCAGGTAGAAAGCTTTGCCTCCTCCCTCTCTGCCTCTAAATTGGCCTGCTCTCCTCTGGCCTAATTTGAACCAGGGTGACCTGATGGACACTTGGCTGGTATTTTTGAATGCTTATTAAACATTCCCAGGAGCCTGATGTTGAGTGCAACTGTAGTATAATGTATAATGGGGAAAAAAATGTCTTTGGAGTCAGAGGATCTCATTTGAATCCCAAGCCTGGGATTACTTACTCCCTTTGTGACCCCAGCAACTCATCTATCCTGGACTACCTCCTTATAGATAAAGAGCTAGAGTTGGACCTATGGACTCCCTTCTTGCCCTAAGGCTATGATGTCATCTGACTTATGAACTCCCTTCTTGCTCTAAAGCTATGATCTCATCTGTGGCCTGATGCTTCAGAACAAGTACCTGTGAGTTCAAGGACAAAATTTGGGCTTTAGGTTTTGCTCCTAAGCATAATCTGCACTGCTATCCCTGGCCAGCTGTCTTGTTCATGTGGTCAAGTGACTGTCTGGACAAGTCTCTTCATGTCTATCTCAGTTTCGCCACCTATAAAATGGAGAGAATTAGAGCCAAGTGAGAGGATGTATATGAAAGAGCTTTGAGAAGTAAAAATCACTATTAAATTGGTAAGGGGTTGTAGTATAATTGGTGGAAAAGTGTGAGGAGTTGATAGAAATCCACCAGCTTGGGAAATCATTGAGAAGGGCATGTCCGAGTGAAGGCAGCTCTTCCTTGGTGGATCCAACTTGGTTCCTGCTCTGGGGAGCTTCCATCCTCTGAGGGTGGGGCATGTTTGTCTCACATTGGATGGCCTGAAAAGTCACTTTTTTCTGGCTTTTTCTCACCCTCCCCCTGCCCCCCCCCCCAGCTTTAACCTTTTTTTTGTCCTGGGTCCCCATGCTATCTCGCTTTGCCCCCTCATGTACCTCTTAACAGAGTGACCTGAAGCAATGGATCTTGGGGAACCTCACAGCTTGTGGTCGTTCCCTCTTCCTCTTTGATGAGGTGGACAAGATGCACCCAGGACTGTTAGGGGTACTCCGTCCTTTCCTGGGACCTTCCTGGGTGGTCTATGGTACCAACTACCGAAAAGCCATCTTCATCTTTCTCAGGTAGGGGGAAAGGATTTCCTTGGGAGTGGGGCTGGAAGGGTTGGGTTCTGTTCTCCCAGCTATCAGTGCTGGTCATCCCACCAATCTGAACTAGCCAGAACCAATTATGTGAGCCCTATAAAAAGGAAAGTCCTTAGGATCTCTGAATCCTGGTTATAGACATATTTTTCAGTGTTTATCCTTTGAAGATATCCAAGAACCCTATTGGCCTAATCTGTTTCATCCTCATGATACTGGGAAATGAGGGAGCAGATAAGAATTCCTTTTTACAGAAGGCAGCACCGATGACCTAGAGTCTGGTATTAGGCCTGCTTTGAAACTGATGTGACTTTGGTCATTTCCTATTACCTCCAAGGGCCTCAGTTCCCTCACCTATAAATGACAATCACACACCCCTCTCCTTGCCCTGTAAGGTGACTGTGAGGATCCAGTGAGACTAGGGATGAACATGTGCTTGGTCTACTCTAAAAGATTGAGACATTTGATGATTGTTGCTAAAGAGAAGCCCTTAAGTGAGAAGATGCCTCCTTTTAATGTTTCAGTACATCTGGGGCACAACTAGGTTTCAGACCCATGTATCCTGCCTCCTAGTCCCAGCTTGTGACCATGCTCAGGTAGATGAGAAGCCAGACCTCCTCTTCCTCCTCTGATCTGTGACCACCTGCCTTCCTTGCTTTGGGGTTTCAGCAATGCTGGTGGAGAGCAAATCAATCAGGTGGCACTGGATGCCTGGCGTGCCCGAAGAGAGCGAGAGGAGCTCCAGCTTCGGGATCTAGAACCCGCCATCTCTAAGGCCATCACAGACAACCCCCATCGTGAGTCCTTTGCCCATCTATCCACTCACCCCAGTTCCTCGAGGCCCCATCCAGAATAGGAGTCCAAGCCTGGAACTGGAAAAATTCCAGCCACTTAGGGCCCCAGACCTTCCCTGTCCCCTATTTCCTTGAAGGATTGTAGGATGACCACCCAGGCCAGAAGACTACTTCTCTCCACTAAGTGGTCCCACTTGGCCCTCCATTGACTCACTCAAAGCTTAGATCATGCTATTCTGTCTCCATGGTCCCCTTCCTCTGGGGTGTTCTCTGCCTGGGCTCTCAGTTGGCGCCTTGTGCCCTGACCCAGTCTCCCTCCATTTCTCCTTCCCCCCCCAGATGGTTTCTGGCAGTCGGGAATTGTAGAAGACCATCTCTTGGACTTGCTGGTCCCCTTCTTGCCCCTCCAGCGCCACCACATCCGGCATTGTGTGACCAATGAACTAGCCCAGCTGGGCCTGGCCCAGCAGCAGGAAGAGGAGGTGGCCCAAGCTGTGGTGGATGGGACTGTCTTCTTCCCTGAAGAGGAGCAGCTTTTTTCTTCCAATGGTTGCAAGACTGTTGCTTCTCGAATCACCCTCTTTCTATGAGTGGGCAAGGGCAACTCCTTTCCTACTGTCCCACCCCCTGACCTGCTCTTCGGATCATCAGGGGAGTCTGGCTGGGAGCTTTGGTCCAGACTTGCTGCTGACAGAATGACCTTTGCTCCAGGGCTTCTAGAAAGTGTAAACAGGGCTGGCCTGGTAGCCCAAGGAGCCAAGCACTAAGGGCAGGCAGCAGTTCCGAGTTTTTTCACATGGAGTACCTTCCTGAGTACAGTGGCAGAGGTGGGTGAAGATTTGGATGCTGCTCTGCTGGTCTGAGGACATCTGGGTCTCCATTGCCTTTCTGCCGTCCTCTACCCTGGGCCCAAAGCTCCTAGCCAAAACACAACATCTGAGCCAAGTCCAATTCCCTTTTTCCCAACCTAATTCTGAGCCTTATTTAAGTTGATGCTGTGACATAGTGACTCAGGGATCACATCTGTCAGTTATCTTCCCCAGCCCCAACTAGAGGCTTTACAGTACCCCCTTTTGAGGCTCATCTTCTCCTCTGCAGTCTTCTGAAGAGATCAACTTCCCTCGCCTACACACAAACCCCTTTCCACCTTCCCCTCTTCCAATCTTCCCAGTTTCTCACCCTGGCAGGCACAAAGAGAGATTCTGGGGCTGCCTCAGTCCAGCAAACTTTGCTCTTTAATAGGGCCTACTTTAAATGATTTTAATTTTGTAATGAAGAAAAGAGGAGAGGATACAAAATAAATTTATTTAAGGGACCAAGGAAAGCACGTGTAGGCATTTTTGCTCTAGTTGAGGAAACCTTGGCTCTATTGAGAAAGGAGGTGAGGGGCAGGGACTGATGGGGTATGGAGTTGGGCTGGAGGCCTAGGGCAGATGGAGGCCCAGGGCAAAAAGAGCTGAGGGGTTTCCTTCAGTATCAAGAGCTCTATCTCACAGACCTGCCCCTTTCCTCCCAAAATGCAAGGGTGGATATGGATGGTGCTCCCGTTAAGGTTGGAGAAAAGAGAAGCCAGGGGTGTTGCCCACTGCTTCAGGAAAAAACCACTGTAGTTCTGCTTTCATTTTGGTCTGTATCGGCAATCTTGGTCTCTGAGGAGGATGTCTGCCCTAGGAAGACATTAAAGTACATTCAAGTGAAGGACGTTTGCCTCTCCTTGGTGGCCCACTTAGCCCCTGAAAAGGAGAGGTTTCTGTTTGGTGCAAAGGCCTCATCAGGAAAGCCAAACCCTTTGGGCCTTCAAACTTGATTTTCCTTACTTGACCTGAAGAGATTACTTCCAGAATTCCCATCGTAAGTTGAGGAGGGGGGCTCGGAGGAAGACTCGGGAGTCCTTGCCGCCAGCTCAAAATCCAGACACTGCCCCAGTTCCAGAATGCTGATGGAATGGTAGCTCTAGAAAGGCCCCCGGAGTCCAGGCCAGCCTCTGTTTTCCCATGTGGCCCAGCACAGAGCACTCACCGGCTTTGGAGTCAGGCAGCTTGCTGGGTTCTAATTCTCATTTTGAAACTTGACTAGCCCATACCACTCTGAGACTGTTTCCACAAAGGTCAGGCAAAGAAAACGTTGGCAGCACTTACTTTAGAGGGCTGTAGATTGACTTGGAAGAAATCTTGGACACCATTTAATCCTATGGTTGCGTTTTATAGATGAGGAAATGGGGGCCTAGAGAGCTAAGATACATGGATCCCCTGGTGGTGTCCTCTGGGCCCAGGCCCAGCCCCTCTGTACTGCAGCTCCCCTTTTTCTTGTGGGACAGTGAGGTACAGTGGAGAGCACACTGGACCTGGGATCATCTTCCTTCTCTGGGCTTTAATTTCTTAATCTGTAGAATGGGGTAAGAACCCTTCCCTGGCCTCCCACAAAATGACTGTGAGGATCAAACGAGGCAGCATGTGTCAAAAAGTCTCACCACCTGCAGCACACCATGTGTAGAGCCAACCAGTATTGGTCTCCATTTCTTGCCCCACTATGGTCTGGGGATGTCCCTGGAGACTTGAGATTGTGCCAAGGGCCCACTGACCAAATGCTTTGGCGGGTCAAGTACAAGCCTGGGGGGCAAACAGTATGCCCAAGGCAGCCTGGCTACGGGCAGAAAGGCCTATGCTGACAGAAGGGCTCCATCCACATAAGTGTGCTATCCATACACATAAGTGTGCTTGTTACAAATAGGGAAGCAGGCCTGGAGAAGGCTGGTGACTCATCTGGGGTGATCCTGCAGGCTAGGAATTTGTTAAGCCTCTGGCTGCAGGAGCAGCCTCATAGTGAGGAAGACCTCGACTCAGAGCTTACCTGGAGAAGCCTGGTCCCTTGGGGAGCTTCCAGCTTCCTCCTCCTGACTCACTTCTTGACTCATTTCTTGACTCACTGCTTGCTTTAGGCTGTCCTCCATCAGGTCCTCCTTAAGGAATCACAGAGTCTTGGTGTTGGAAGGGACTTTGGAAATCAGGAAAAAGTGGGAAAAACCCACAATCCTCTTCTCCAGGGCAGGGAGCAATCATGCTTCTGCCAGATGGCAGGTTTGGAAGTTCTTCCTTAGCCTCCCTACAACTTTCACACATGGGTCCTGGAGTAAGCTCCATACTCCTACATGACAGCCCTCATATCTGAAGGTCCTCCCATTACATCCCCAGCTAAGTTTTCTCTTTTTCAATCAGTCCCGGATGGTGGATTTTCCCCCATTCTGACCATCCTCCTCTCAAAGTGCCTGTCAAGGACTTCCAATTCTGCAACTGTGTCTGCTTACCCTCTACCTAAGCAGATGGTGTATAAAACTGACTTGATAACCAACTGTGATTTAGTAGATGCAGTGATTTTGAAAATGCCCTATACATTAGCTGGTAGGTGAGCCCTTAGAAATATAACTAGTCCAGTCCTTGAATGACAGGCAGACATGCTGCTGCTGGGCCTTTATTGAAGTCTTTCCAACTTGGCAGATCCAGAGTCAGCCTCAGAGAGCTCCACACCATGATCAGGTAAGAGTGGGATGTGAGTGGAATGTATCAACACCCCTACCAAGCCAATCCTAGATGAATGCTGAAGCTGGGAAACAAAAGATCATCTTCTCTCCTAAGGTCTGAAGTCTATAAGGTGTGAGGTCCCAGGGAGCTTTTAAAGCCTTCCACCTCCCTAGCCTTGCCTGGGTCTCTGCTGTGGAAATCCTAGAAATATCCTCACGGAGCTCCACTTCTTCAGTGTTAGGACACGGCCCCATAGTGCTCGCATCCTCCCTGGAAGGACTCTTGCTCAGGAGTCTGCAAGAAGGAAAAGGTCACTGACATTCAGAGTTTACTGGCCCACTCAAGATTAGCCTGGGTATGTGTTTGAACCAGATTTTACCTGAATAAACATGGAAGGTATTGGGATTAGCCCTGCTATTCAGTTTATAGATGTCCCCAAAATGCCTAATTGTGAGCTCAAGACCCCATTTTCTTCCCCAGGAAACCTAATTCCTCTTCTCCACTTTTACACCACCCCTCTACCCTTGCCCTTTGGGTAACTCCCCAGAGTTGAAGCTAACCCCAGGATATCCTGGGCGTTCTGGAACTGGTTCTGCATTGCTCGCTCCAGGACAGTTTTGGCCATCACCATTGTCTTGCTGTTCAGCACGGACTCTGTAGACTGCCCAGGGAAGAGGTTTGCCATCATAGGAACCAGCTACAAGGAAGAGAGGAAAGGTGAAATGAGAGATCCAGATTTGGGTTCTCCAAATTTGGCCTGAGGAAATCAGACTTTTCCTGCACAACTTGTGAACTTGAAAGAACAATCCTTTGCCATCAAGTGTTACTAGAACAGCCAAGGTTCTGTGGCCATACATAACATTTAAAAATCAATAAGAAATGCAAAATTGTTCTAGTTATTAATCTCCACCTTTGTTCTCCCCCACTAACAACAATTGCCATGAAGGAATAAAATGTTTTCTCCCTTCATTCTTTCACAAAACATCTTCCTACATCTTTTCCTTTCCTGATCATTTATACTTATTTACATATGGTCATGTTCCCCACTTAAGAGTATAGCACCTTAAGGATGGGATTTATATAATTTAAAAAAAAAAAAAACCTTTGTATTCCCGGTACCAAGTACAGTACCTTGCACAGAGTAAGTGCCTAATGACTTGGCTTGTTGAATACCACTGAATTAGGCCAGGTTGGAGGAAGGCAGGTGTGCACAGCCCACCTGAGGGTGTTTGGGTTTGAGGATCAGCATGGTGACAACATCCTGGCGAGCCCCAAAGATATCCTGCAGCATCAGACGGCTCCTTGCACGAAGGAGGTATAAGTTTGCCCTCTCTGGGTTGTACTCAATGGCTGAAGTGAAGTGTTTTTCGGCCTTGTGGTATTGCCTAGAAATAGTGGGAAGAATCAATCTTTGTGAGAGCCAGTGGAGGCATGTTTGAATGCAAGCATGAAACCTAATCCTAGTCTATGGGCTTCGGGGCTGAAAGAGGTCTGATTTGAGTAGGACATTGTTAGACCTAGGAGGAGACTCCTTTCTTCCCAGCCCCCAGTCCTAGAATCACCATCAGTAGCAGCATAGGTAGCAGAAAAATTAATTTCATCCTCTATATTTTAACATTTTCTTTCCTAAGGAATGCTTTAGCCAAATCCCAAAAATTGTGGTTTTAATATCATTCCTTCTTATATCATAATAAACCATTTCTATGATTTGTTCTTTTCCCCCCTTAAGCTAGAAGGGATGATAGTGGCCAACAAGTCCACTCCTCTCTTATTTTTCAATAGTTATTATTTTTCAAAATACATGCAAAAATAGCTTTCAACATTCACCCTTGCAAAACCTTGTGTTCCTTATTTTTCTCCTTCCCCCCCTCCCTTAGACAGCAAGAAATTCAATATTAAGTTAAATGTGCAGTTCTTCTAAACATTTTTACATTTATCATGCTGCACAAGAAAATTATGGTTTGTTCTTTCACATCTTCAGGATGTCATTCATAAGTCTCATTTAGGTCTAAATCTTTTTTATCTCTATGTCGAATGCAATTTTTATTGTACTATCATCTATAAAGCATGTGTTTTAATATTTCTTCTTAATTTATAAATTCTCTCTGCCTTAGCACATGGTCTATTTTTGTAAGAGTACATGTGATACTGAGAATTCTTTAGTGCTCACATTAAGATAACACCTTAATTGTAGCTCCAATTTCGCCAAGTTTGTTCAGTTTCAGATTTTTCCCTTTTTGTTTATTAGGTCTATGCACAGCTCTGAGAAACAAACATTAAAATTGCAGCATAGACAATGCAATTAAGAACAATAGGTACAGAATGAGACATTTTCAGATTTGGTCAATGTATTGATCAATATGCTGATCTAGTTTGCTTGACTGTCTTATCTGTTATAAGGAAGGATTATACTGGTCAGGGAAGAGACATGTAGGACTAAAGAAATAAGTTTAAAAAAAATTAAAAGGAGAAAAAAAAGAAAATGTATGGAATAGATGGGAGATGGGATTCTATTCATGGCTCTGTTCATAATTCTGAGCAAATCTCTTCCTTTCTTTAAGCCTATTTCCTCTCTGAAATAAATGGGTTGGATGGGATAATCTCTAGGATTGCTTTCAGTTCAATGTTCCCTTTTTTTTTTTTTTTTTTTTTTTTTTTAAATAGCACCTTTTGCCTCAGGAGCTCAGAAGCCTTTCTCAAATATTCTCTCTCTCAACCTTATATTTGACTCTGGTGGGAAGAGAAAAGTCAATGAGCACTACTCCAATTTTTGATTTTTTGTTTTATTCCCCCTATACAATTCAAATCAAATTTTGCCTACTACATGCAAAGCATTGTGCTAGATGTTGAAGATATAATGACAGAAATGACACATGCTCTGCTCTTGAGAAACTTGAAATCCAATGATGGTAGTACTAAGGGCAGGGGCAGGGGAAACAAGTACATACATAAACTGTAATACAAGGGAGTTAATGAAATGTCAAAGGAGAAATCAAGATAAAGTACTAAGAGAAACTGCAGGTTATTTTCAATGAAGATTTCATGGAAAACACCTTGAAGAAAAGGAGAAGCAAAGAGATCGATATCTGGGAGGAAGAAAAAGGGAAGAAGCAGTCATCCTGCACAGGAACAAATAGATGATAAACTTCTTGAGGACAGGGATTATATCACTATTCATCTTTTTCTCTCCAGCTTTCAGCATAAGGCATTGTACTTTGCTTAATTAGAAAACCACAGATTAGAGTTGAAAGGGATGTTAGAGGTCATCAAGTCCAGCCCTCTCATTTTATAGATGAGAAAACTAAGGCTTAAGAGTAGACAAATGAATTGTCCATATTTACCCACTGGTAAATATAAGAGGTAGGATTTGAACCCAAGGCCTCCTGACTTCAAGTTCTGCACACTATTCCAAATTAACTGAACTAGAAAGCTGAAGCTTAGGCTTCTCTAGCAGGTGTTGAGCACCTTTGCCAGAGGGGGTATAGATGAGAAGGGGTCATAGGAGACCAAAACAAGCTCTTGGGCTGCCATGCCTTAAGAAGTAGTTACTGGAAGCCCCTAAAATTGGCAGGTGGCTCAGGGCCCCTGCAAAGGCTGCCCAGGTATTTGTCTAGCTAGCTCAGTGCCAGGCTGAATCATCCTTGGAAAAAGACCCTTTGGCCAATGCTCTTCCTTGAGCATCACAGATGCTATTACACACCTCAGCTGATGCTTTCGAAGCCCCAGCTTCTCCTGAACCATTCCCATTCGGTACCGAGCACCCTGGTCCCCAGGACACAGGGCCAGTGCCTCCAGGTAATCAGCTTCAGCAAAGGTCAGTTCTCCAAGCTTGAAGAAACAATCTAGGAGGGAAGGCACAGAGGAGGAAGGGAACCACCTGATCTCATCTGACCCAAGTTCCACATCTTCCTCCTTTGCACACCGGTCAGCTTCTCTGTTCGCTTATCTCAGCCCTTCAGCATTCTCCACTTACTTTCCCAACTGGGAGTCTGCTCTTCTCTTCCTAGTGCCTGGTTTGCCCACCCTTCCATCCCTTTGGACTTGGCTCACAGGAACCATCCTGAGGGACGTTGTCACCCCTCTGTTGCCCTCCCTCCAGATTCAATCCAAGCTGTGGGGGCATGGGCAGGTCCAGCTAGGGAAGAGGACAAGGGTAGGCTGAGGGCTTGTGAACATTGGTGAGTATGTATATCTGAGCCTAGCCCCATTCCCAAAGCCAAATACCGATGAATTTTTTGACCATCTGTTGTTTTCTACTATCGGTATCTCTTCCTTCTATTAAGGCAAATAATGAAAAACTATGTATGAGAGGCAACTGACAAAGAGCTGGCCTTGAGAGGCAGGAAGATCCTGGCTGGGTGACCTCTCAATTTTAATTTAGTTTATAAAATTATAAATTAAGAGAGCAGATACCATCCTTATTAGTAGAGAGAATGTTCTCAGTGGGAAGGCTCTGGGTTTGGGCACCCTCTTTCCCCTCTAAATACCTATCCCCAAAGACAGATATTTTGATAAGGAAGGGCAAATTACTCTCCCTCTTGGGATCTGTGACTTCATTACCTGGGCCATTTCCATGAATGCAAATTGCAGTCCCTCTGTGTCTTTGGGAGGGGCCACCCAGGGCTGGTGCCCAGGTGGCAGGTACATTCTGTTCACTACAATGGGGAGCCCCACATGGTAAGGGGGATACTAGTGGGCAAAACCCTCAGGAGTGTACCACTAAGTGCTATAATTCCGAAGGGGGAGAACTGGGGGGTTCCTTGGAGAGGGCTTCCTAGATGAAGTAGATTGTGAACTGGCCTGGGAAGCAGAAGGGAGAAGGAAGGGCATTCTAGGAGAGGAGGCAGTCGGGAACCAAGGTAGAGGCAAGGATGAACTCCAGGGATGAGAGATGAGGAGAGGGCCTGGCTAGAAAGGACAAGGATGTGGAGGCCAAGGAGCTGGGACTTTAAAAAGGTGGGAGCTGCCTGTTCAGCCACAAGCCTAGCAGAGCTGTGTCTAGAACCCCCTCTGCTTAGCTATGAATCTGTGTACTTCCATGTATACATATATAAGTATATATGCACAAGATCCACCACATGGGAGGTCCCTTCTGATTCTGCATCTCCATGCCTGCCCCCCAGGAGGATCCTCGGGAGCAGCTCACCCCCTCTGTTGATATAGATCCCCTTCTCTCTTTTTTCGCCCCGTAAGGCCTTGTTGAGGAGCAGCACACCTTCTTCATAGGCGCCCTTGGTATAGCAGAAGACCGCAAAGTCATTGTATGTGAGCAGCAGCTGGCGCTGGGCCTGCTTGGCAACCTCATTATCCTCATCACTATCTGGGCTTAACTCCAGGGCCTTGACAAAGTCTTCAATGGCTGCATCAAAGTCTTTGAGCCTCCGAAACAGAGTGCCCCTGGGAGGAGAGGAGGCAGGAGTTCTGGCTCACCACCCATCGGCAACAGGCCTCTCGTCATACCCACCCACCTCCCATAGGCCTTTAGACTCACCCTGATCATCTCAAAGGCACTGCATCCAACCTGTCAGAACTGGCCCAGAGTAATGTCCCTCCATCCCAACTTTCTCTGAACTCTACCATGGAGGGCCCTCTATCAGATTTCATCTTGGTATGCCCAAGAGCATCATGTCTGTTCATCTGAATAGAATGTCTGAGCCCAATCTGCTCATTTTATACAGGAGTAAATGTAAATTTGGGCCATCGATGATGTGATCTTTGGCCCTGGGTCACATAGGACATCAGCGGCAAGGCCACAGCTAGATCCGGGATCTCCTGACTCCCAGGCCAAGAGTGCTACCGTGACTGCCTGAGTTGTGCTCCTCTCCCCCCCTCCATCCCCAGCTAGGGGAGCATTAGACAATGTATTCCAGGTATTCCTCCTGGCACAAATGCCCTGGGGTCTTCAGGAGCCCAAATCTTGATTGCTCTGCTCCCCCTCATTCCCCATCTGACAGCTGCTCCCAGGACACAAAATCTCCTCTTAGGAATGTACTTGGGCTCACTGAGGCCCAGTGGGCAGAGTCAGGAAGACTCCTGCCTCAGACACAGATCAGCTGGGCGGCCCTGAGCAAGCCAGTTGGCCATGATCTGCCTCAGTTTCCTCATCTGTAAAAGGTGGATGGATAGCAGCAGCATCACTGCCATGAGACTGTTGTCAGACTACGTCCACCAGTCCACAAGCAGTCATTTGGCCAGTATCTACTATATTCCAGATATCTGTTGGGCATTGGGAATACAAAGACAAAAAACAAATACTCAGTGTCCCCAAGACGTTTATATTCTGGGATAACCAGCTATAAATGACTGCTATTCTCTCAGCAGTACAATGATCCAAGACTACTCTAAAGGACATCCTAAGGATGAAAAATCCTATCCATACCCACAGAAATAACTGTCTGAATACAGATTAAAGCATTCTCTCTCTTTTAACTTGATTTTTCTTGAGTTTTTTTTTTTTAAATTAGGGTGGGAGATCTATGTTTTCTTTCACAACATGATTTTTATGGAAATATTTTGTATAACTTCACATGTGGTTTCTCAATGAGGATTTGGGTGGGGATATGGAAGAGAATCTGGAACTCAAAAGTCTTAAAAGACAAATGTGAAAATTTTGTTTTAAATGTAATTGGGGGAAAATATCAAATTTAAATTAGAAAAAAAAGATGTTTATATATTCTGGAGATAGGGGTGAAGGGGGTAGTGGGTTGTATGTGTGTATCTATCTAAGACCAGGGGAAAATAACACATTCATATATATGTAAATGCAAAATATATTATAAGGTATTAGGAAAGACTTCATATAAAGCACTAGATAAATGCCAGCAATTGTTATTGGCAGTGGGGTAACACAATGGATAAAGAGTGGGGCCTGGAGTCAGAGACCCTTGAATTCAAATTCTACATCAGATCCTTACTAGCTATGTATATTGTCCCTAGACAACTCACTTGACCATTGTCTGACAATTTATTCATCTGTAAAATGAGAATAATACTCATCTCGTGGGGTTATTAAGAAAATAAACTGAAGTAATATTTGTACAAGGCTTTACAAAGGTTAAAGTGCTATGACCAAGGGCTAGCTACCAGTCATTCTTTCATTATTTGTCATTCAGTTGTTTTCAATCACACCTGACTCTTCATAACCATTTTTTGGTGGGGAAGATTTTCTTGGCAAAGATACTCAAGTGACTTGCTATTTTCTTCTCCAGCTCATTTTACAGAAGAGGAGAAAACTGAAGAAATCATAGTTAAGTGACTTGCCCAGGGTCACACAGCTAGGAAGTGCCTCTGACCAGATTTGAACTCATCTTCCTGACTCCAGGCCCAGCATAGTATCCACTGAATTACCTAGCTACCCCTTTTATTATTTATTATATATTATCATTTATTTTTACATTTGTACTATTTATCACTATTGCAATTATACCTGAATAAGTAGTAGGCAGGGTCCATCGGGTTGTTCTCAATAGCACAGTTGATTCGGATCAAAGAATCCTCCAAGGACCCCTTCAAGGCAGCAATCATTGCTTCCTCCTGGGCCTTCCTGGCCTGAACCAACAATTTTTCCAGCAGTGTGTTGGCCTCAGGGTGCTCAGGCTTAATGCTGAGAGCTCGATGCAGGTCCTGGTAACACTGATTCGGCTGGCAGCAGGGATGGGGAGTGGAGCAAGAATTACTCACCTGGATGGTCAGGGATACTTTCCCTATATCCCAGTTTTGTGTCCTGACCAAAATGCCAGCTGGGCTGAGCTACAGGCATGCTTTACCCTTGACAATTTGTGAGTTAGGACAATAGCTAATATTTATATAGCTATTTGTTATAAAGCGCTTCTGCTAAGTCATTTTTTCAGTTGTATCCAACTTCGTGACCCCATTTGGGGTTTTGTTGGCAAAGATACTGAAGTGGTTTGCCATTTCTTTTTCCAGCTCATTTTACATATGAGGAAACTGAGGCAGTCACAACAACCCTCTAAGGTAAGTGCCTTTATAATTCCCAATGTACAGATTAGATAACTTGGGCAGAAAGAGATTCTGGCACAGCTAGGATCTGAGGAAGCTCTTGAGCTTCTGGTCTGTCCAACACTTTGGTCAGCCACTGTACCACCTTGCATTGCTGCCTCAGAATGAGGCAAATCACAATGAGAAGATTCATTAGAATGTTAGGGAAGGACAGCACCTCGGAGACCATCTAGTAGCAGCACCTTGGTTTTATAAAGGAAATGGGGAACAGCAGCTTACCCAAAAGTCATGCTAAGTTCAGGGTTGAGGCAGGGTTACATTTAGGGCTCCTGACCCCTGGCCCAGCAAATCTTCTGCATGGTAGACCATAGCCCAACCCACAGTAATTTAGAAATACCCCACTAGGCAGTGGAAAGATCATGGAACTTGTCAGAAATCTGGAGGACCAAGGATGAATCCAGTTGTATGACTCTGGCCAAGTCAACACATTTCTGTCTTACTTTCCTCCTCTATAAAGTGGGGATCATTGTTGTTCTACTCCACTCAAGATTATGATGATTAAAGTGATTTGTAAACCTCAAAAGGGTAAGCTATAACCTTGGGAGTCATTCCTGACTCACTTCTCCTTCACATTTTAAAATCACTCAGCTGCCAAATCTTGTCACTTCTACCAAAATACCTCTCAAATCTGTCTCTTTCCCTTTGCTTAAAGGACCTCCCACTCTAATCCAGACCTCATTTTTCAGACCTACTGTGGACCTACTGCAACAACTTCCTAATTAGACTCCAAGCTTCAGTTTCTTCCCTCTTTAATCTTTTATTAGACTGTGAGATCCAATTTTGGTTTTTGCCTTTCTTTTTATCCACAGTGCTTAGCACATAGTAGATTCTTGATAAATGCTTACCGACCTGAATTCCTCTACATAGTTGTTAAACTTATATTTATAAAGCAGAGGTCTGAGTATGTCATTCCCCTACTCAAAATCCTTCATAGACTCCCTATTGCCTTTAGGACAAACTACAACTCCTCAGCTTAGCATTTAAAGCTTAATCTCACTTGATATTATTACCTTTCATATTGCCTGCATTCTGAACTGGCTGGGATGGGGGCTGAGAACAAAGCTGTGGTCCTGGGGATTGATATCCTTGATTTTTCCAGGAAGATTTGGGAATAGCAAAGTCCCTGAACTCCTGTCCATCCTGAGGCTGGCTGAGGACCATTCCTAATTTCGGTCTCATCCCACCTATGGAGGAGAGGGTTGGTTTGGGTTCTACCTTTAGGAAGTAGTTATAGAGTCGAGCTCGGAAGATGAAAGCATCAGGATTGGGATTCTGCTTCAACTCTTTTGTGATCATCTGGAGGCATTCCTGATGTTGTTTCATGGCCAAAAGGCAAGCAATGCTAGAATGAGGTGAAGAGAGGCTTCCACAGTGAGAGAGGCTTCTTTCCTAGCCCTACCCCCTGCCTCCCTCCTCCCTCAAGCCTTGAAGGCCCCCAGGGTCACCTTCGAAACCGGTAGGAGGGTTTATGAGGCTGCAGCTCCGAAGCCTGGGTGAACAGGTCTAAGGCTTTCATGTACGAATGATGTTCAAAGAGACACTGGCCCTGGTGGGGAGACAGGCATCCATATGGGCTCTGTTCTCCTCCCAGACTGCTAGGACAGCTGGATATATACTGAGAGGTGTGCAAAATGGAAAAAGAGAGAGGAAGAAGCAAGGGAGACACAGGCAGAGAATGAAAGGGACAAAAACTCAGATGGGAAGAGACAAAGGAGGAGATAGCCAGGAGAGTTACAGAGAAAGAAATGAGAAGAGATAGAAAAAGGGAGAAAAAGAAACATTGGTATAGGAGAGAGAGAGAGAGAGAGACTAGGAAAGAGAGGTGGAACAGGGTGATAAGCACAGGACAGAGTGAGACAGAAACAGACAATCAGAGAGATAGGCTGACAGCCCACACAGACCAAACCAGGAAGCCTGGAGTTCCCGATACACCCTCTGCCTCTCAGGAAGGAGACATGGGTGGTTCCCTGTCCACTAGCAAGACTGAACAACCCACCTCCAGATACAGGACAAAGCACAATCTCTCCATAAATTTCGGTTGGTGTGGGGCTAACAAGGTAGCCTTTCGAAGGTTCTGGGCAGCTGAGGCAAAGTCACAGAGCTGGAGAAAGGCCTCAGCTCGAAACACATAGGATTCCACCTGGGAGGAAAGGGAGAGGGAAGACACCCAGGGAAAGCTAGTTTTTACTTGATTCAGGCAAATCTGTCCAGCCCTCATTGCAAAATAAACACCAGACCCATTGAATCCCAGATAAAGGAAGAACCTTTGAGATCCTCTGGTCTAAACAAGGCCTAGAGGATTTGTTAAGAGATGAAATGGAAGTCCAATACAGAAAAGTGACTTTCAAGTTAGAGGATGGGTGACCAGTGTATTTAAGGTACCAAGGAATCCATGGGCCCAATAGGGGTAGCACCAAGAAAGGGATCAGCAGAAAATTTTCTTATCCCTTGGGTTCTGGGGAGGTCCATGGTCACCCCCCATCCTTGGCTGGGAGGGGAGGGCAAAGGGGATTGTGGGGGAGGAAAGAGTTTTTGCTCTCTCCATTTTCTCCCATTCTCACCAGATGGGGATTAAGGTTGATGGCTTTGGAGAAAGAGATTACAGCCTTTTCCCATTCCCCTTTGGCTATGGCATCCTGCCCATGTTGAAAGCTGTGGACAGATGACCAGGAAGACAGGTAGGTTGGGGGTAAGAGAAAGATTAAAATGTAAAAGGCAAAAGTGGACAGTGTTCCTCAATCTATCACAATGGGGATTCAGGGGAGGAAGAGCTGCACTCTGAAGGGCAAATGGCTTCTCAGAGGAAATGACAACATGGAACTTGGGGTGAGAATCGTCTTCTGGCAGGTAATATATCCCCATTAAAGATAAACAGGTACAGAAAAGTGTCTAAAGTTACATAGCAAAAGGTAAATTTTGGACTGGAACCTGGACCTCCTGACTGCCAAAGATCCCAGGATTTCAAGAGACCTGGAGCTCTAGGAGATATGGGTGGGAGCAGGGAGGAAATAGAGGTAGAAGAGGTCCACACTTACTGCTCTTTGATTTTATTTGGCAAGAGAAGGCCCTTGACTGACACCTTCGGCTGATCAAGTCCCCGGAAAACATTGCTCGAACCCAAAATCCGAGTCAAGGTTGGGTCCTCTACCTCTTCCTCATATAACTTCTCCAGAGCCATAATGTACCTGAGAACCAGAGAATCTTAGAGTTTGAGATCACCTGAACTCTTAGGCTTGGCATTCAAGGCCTTGCATCATCATTTGAGAATCACAGACTATTACAGCTGGAATAGACCAGCTAGCTAGTCCGAGTGATTCGTGTTACAAAGCAGGTAGGGGCAGAAACAAACCTGCATTCAGGTTTCCTCAGACCAGGACACCTTGCTTAGTCTCACACTGTCTTCCCTGCTGCTCACTTCTCGGGCAATTCTTGACTTTCTGGGCCCTCAGGACTCTGGACAGCTGTCCCCCATAGAGACTTCACCTCTGAGTTCCAAGCCCACCTCCCCAACGTAGGGCAGTTAGTTACTAAGCTCCTGACACAGAAGGCCACGCCCCTCCCGCTGGCCACGCCCAGGAATTCCACACGTTTAGACGTAATGGCTTCTAACACGGCTTGCAAGGTTAGCCGGGAAAACGCCTTATAAACACTTTTGGGACTTGACTTTTTTCATATCTCACCTTCACTCTTTATAACATGAGATTTAAAGTAGTTTTCCTCTGTGGTGCACAAACACACACACACACACACACAACTTCCCTTCCCAATCCATTATATTGTCATGAAATACTAAAGAATTACGAAATCCTATTTCAGTCGGGACTGCAAATGAAGACTTGCCAATTAACATCTTAAAGCGCCTACTAAGAGCTAGCTTCGGTTGGGCGCCATCCGTATTAGGTCAAAAATGAAAATCTGGCACTTGCCCCCGAGGATCGTATGATTCTATCGAGGCATATTTCTCCAGCAAACATGCCGCTGCTGGCAAAGCTTAGAGGTGTCGCGGGGTGGTCATTTGGGACCAGGAAGGGAGCCAAAGGGTGGGTTTGGGAAGAAGTTGGTCCCGGACTTAGTGCCTATGTGATCACTTAAAAAAGTCTCAGCCTCAGTTTCTTAAACTGTAAAATGGGATAATGGAAAGATTTTTCCCGGCCCCGCCCCCAGCTTGCTTTTTAAAAGGTGGGAGGGACCTTTAGGAGCTCACGCCCGAGAGACCGGGCAGGGCTCAGAGCTAGGCAAGGATCTTCACCCGGCTTCAAACTAGAGAGGAAGGGATGCCCGAGGATGTGCGCTTCCCGGGCTCCGCCGCAGCAGGAACCAGGGCACGTGGGCTGGCCGCGCACTGTCCTGAGTATCCCGGGGGCGGAGTTCGGGTGAGTAGTCGGCTCTTCACCTTCGGCTGGAAATTTGCTTCTTGGGTCTCTTGGAGCGGACCTTACGCTGGGCCAACTGGCTCCTGGTGACGGCATCTTGCTGTATAGACGGCCACCCAACCTGTTTCGGACCTTCCACTGCTTCCGGCACCTCCAAATCCTCACCCACAAGCAGCGCTACCTCCGCACGCCCGGCCCGCCTCGGACAGTGCGCAGGCGCCGCCCTCGACTTCTCCGCACTGTTCCCGGACGAGGGAGGGCGGGCGAAGTCGTCCGGGGCAGAAGCAATGGGGCGAGGCTGTAATTGGTTGGACGCCTCACTGACGTTGAGGGGCGGGACCCTCACGGTGAATGGGAGCCGCCAGAGAGTAAAAGGAGGAGGTGGAGAAGGAAGACATGACTCGCTCGGGGCTCAGGCTTCTGTGGACCCGGCTGGGCCGGGGGATGAGCCGAGGTGGCCCCGAGCCGCGGCCTCCTGGGAAGAGGTGGCTGGTAAGTGTGCGGCGGAGATTGGGAGGGAGATGGGGCCGAGGGGTGGAGCCGGAAGGACCCCGAGACCCCGGTCCCCAGCACCGGGTGCCAGAAGACAGGAAGGAAAACTGGCAGGGACTCCGGAGTGTACTTTACAGTTTAGCAAACTGAAGCCCGAAGTCCACCGACTAACTGGCTTAAGGGCTTAGCAGAGGCTGGATTCGAATCCCGCTCCTCTCCCTCCACTTTTATCTACTGCCCCATCCTGGGGATGGGACGGGGGAAAGAGGGGACCCTTCCTTTGGGTTCACCTTTATGAAGTGTCTAATGTAGACAGAAAAAACGCTCCAAAAAACCCACAGTGCTGGGGTTATTGCAAAGTTTAGGTGAGGTGTGATCCTTGTCCCAAAGCAAGGATTCCAGAGGATCCGCGAATTTGGATAGGGGAAAAAGCTTTACCATCACTAGTTTCTAAAGGAAATTTGGCATTTATTTCTGTTATGGATTTTTAAAATTATAAGCATCAGAATTCATGACAAAAAAAAAAGCTAAGGACCTCTACCCTAAAGGAATTTAGAGTAACCTATTAGGATAGAATACAACCTGATATGCATGTATTATAGCTATGATCTAATAATACGTGTTATTAAAGAGTAAGACGGTGCTTTGTGACATCAGAGTCATTGACTGCTTCAAGAAGACTTCGTTTAAGTTCAAAAAAAGAGTTCCCAGTAGGTGAAGAGAGGGAGGGATGATACCACAGGAATGAAGGATAGATTAACAAAGACATAGAGGCACAAGAAATTATGGCGCAGAGTATCATTTTTTAACCAAATGTGAAAGGGGGAAGGAAAATGAGAGAAAGAGAAGGTTGCCAGGTTGGGAAAGTTCTTGAATACTAGGTATTTAAGGGTTTAAATATTACCAGTTTGTAGAAAACCACAGAATTTTTTAGCAGAAAATTGATCAAAATTAATCTGACAAAAATTATTTGGGCCATATTAAATAGTATGGATTGGAATGGGGAAGAGAGAGATCAGAAGCTGCTGTGATAGTCCAGGCAGGTGGTGGGAAGGACCTGCATGAACTTCCAGAAATGATTTGGAAAGCTCAGCACGGAACCTGTTAACTGATTATGAGAGGTCAGAATCAAAGAGAAGCCCAAGAGTTACAATCACTTGGCTAAGTGGTGCTGCCAGTACCATCCAAGTAAAATCAGAGGAGATTTGAGGGAACTTAAGACTTGTTCCAGTCAAAAAAGCCAGGAAACTGAGATGAGGAGACCACATTCATTCCCAAGGAGGGGGACCGTCTTGTGGGAGGATGGCAAGAGGGCTGCTATCATTGTGTCACCAGCATACTTTGAGGGGGGAGGGAAGAGTAAGAAAACTAGGAAGGTGGGAAGGGGTGGGCTGTGAAAGGCTTTGGTTAACTTGACAGCTAAATGGAGGGTGGATGGGAGGAAAAGACACTGAGGCAAGGAGGTTAACAAGAAGGCTATTGCAGTAACAGGTGAGAGATGAGGAGGCCGCAGTGTTGGAGAAAAGGGGACATCAATGTAAAATCAACAGGATTTTTGGTACCAGAGCAGTGGGGCTAGTCAGCAGTGTCAGAATAGGGAAAATTCTAGAAGAGTGAAGCTCTGGGGGGAAAAAAAGCTTTTGGATTTGTCAATCAGATGAGTGGAAACTTAATAGTTTCAAGAGAGGGATGGGAGAAAGCCCAATTGAAAGGAATGTTGAAGCAGCAGAAGGCAGCCCAGTTCTTCTTTGACCCACAGGTGGCTGGTCTAGGCAACTACGGGTTCCAGGGCACCCGGCACAGCGTGGGCATGGCTGTGCTGAACCAGCTGGCCAAGCACCTGAATGTAGCTGACCAGTGGAGGAGGCAGCGTCAGTGCTGTGCAGATGTGGCCATCGCCTGCCTTGGAGAGGCTGAGCTGGTGCTTCTCAAACCGCGCCAATTTATGAATGTCAATGGACACAGTGTGGCCCAGGCTGGTGAGAGGTTCCCCCTTCCCAGCCTTGGGGGAGGAGGGATTGCTGGCACTTGGTACTGGTTCTCTAGCTTCTGGCCCATGACATTCATTAGATGCTGGGTTACTCCTAGAGATAACTTCATGGCAGAGGGTCCTGAGAGTGCTGGATTGTTTAACTTGGTGGGGAAGGAGTATGGGGTCAGTCCTGGTTCTCTGTGCCCTCCCTCATCCATCTTACTCTTGTTTCTGTGGGAAGCCAAGATGTATCAGCTGGCGGCCGAAGACATCTACTTGGTCCATGATGAGCTGGACAAGCCACTGGGGAAGCTAGCCATGAAGTTGGGGGGCAGTGCAAGGTGAGGAAGCTAGAGTCCTAAGGTCCCTTATCGCCCTAAAAGATTCTCACCTTGGGGCCAAGGCAGAACATACTTTGTCCTCTGAGTGTTAACCCTAATTTTCCCATTTGTAAAATGAATATGTTCATCACTGCCTTACTTCCCTTTTGGAAATGTTGGAAAGAGGTGGTATGAGTCTTACACATCCTTTGCAATGTCATGGAAGGAGTTTTTCTGTCATTTTGTCTCCTTATCTTCCTCCCTCTTTGTCATTTCTGTCATCTTGGGGTTTTGCAAATGAATTTGACATTTGTTTTTTCTGGGTTTTGTCTTGAAAGGGGTCACAATGGGGTTCGATCCTGCATCAGCTGTCTCAACTCAAATGTAAGTCTTCCCCCCAGGGGTACTGTATCATTTCCTGGGTCTAATGGTCTCTGCTGGAACTCATGTGCCCCATCAATCCCCATTCTCTGAGACCTTAGTGCTGAGACAGCTTCTGTCCTGACCTTGCTCCTGTACTTCCTTTCTGTCCTCCTTGATTCACCAGCCCCTGCCACATGGGACCCTGGAAGAAAAGAGAGTTAATACTACTGTAGTGTGTTTTCGAGCATTATTCCCTACCCGTCAGAGGGCTGCTCTTCTATTTGCTTCACCCTAAAGCACTACTTCTTCCTTTTCTTCTGTGCCCATCCCTCACATTGCCTTGAGGGGCTCCTGGCACAGTAGTACCTGGGTAGGGGCTTCGAGGTACAGAGAGCGCTGAGGGTTAGGCAGGCCACCATCATAAGCAGAGCTGAGAGGGTTTCTCCTCCTGACGTGACATACACACCACGCTAGCCACAACTCGTGTAGGACTGTTCCCCCGCTGTGGGCATGGGCAGCCTCTCCTTGCCTTGCTGGAGCAGGGTGCAGGGCCGAGCCTTGGCATTCCAGCCCCAGTCCAAGCTTGAGGTAACGTACGGCTGCCAGTGCTGCAGCACTCACCCCTCCAATTCACAGGTCATGCCCCGGCTCCGAGTGGGCATTGGGCGACCTACCCACCCAGGGGCTGTGGAGCGGTATGTGCTGGACAGGTTCACAGCAGCCGAGCAGGAGCGGCTGCCCCAGCTTCTGGAGCAAGCGACGGAGTTGCTTCTGAGCCACATCCACCAGCGGAGCCTGGCAGGGACCACACACACAAACCCTTCCTGATGTACACACCATGCTGGCCATAACTCATGAAGGACTGTTCCCCCGCTGGGGCATGGGCAGCCTCTCCTTGCCTTGCTGGTTAGCGCGCAGGGCAGAGCCTTGGCATTCCAGCCCCACAGTCCAAGCTTGAGGTAATGTGCAGTGAGCAAGATGGTACCAGGTTCTTGTGACCCCCATTGTTGTGCTCTTCCCACCCTCCCAAATGAGATCTACCACACCTATGTAATCACTAATTTATGAGCCATTTAATTACTCTTCTGTCCCTGCCCAAGGAATAAAGGTTTCTCTTCCAAGGATGAAACTTGCTCTTCCTCCTCTGTTTCCTTCTCCATAGGTTCTGAGGGCACAGAGGAGGCAGAACAGAGTTGTCTCTTCTTCAAGGTGATAGCAGGCAGTGTGAAGTGTCTGAAGGAGTTTGGAAAGGAAACCTGAAAAAAAGGCAATTGAGGGAAAAGAGCTGTCTGAGCCACCTTTGCCTCATTCCGTCCTTTTCTGCCCTCCCCACCGCCACCTTCGCCTC
>JAJPUD010016484.1:1891-33947 GCA_023553655.1 Myrmecobius fasciatus
AATATATGTATACATATTTCCAAACTTATTGTTGTGCAAGAAAAATCTTATCTGCACAAACGATATATCAGATAAAGGAAACACAATGTAAGCAAACATCAATCAAGGAGTATGAGAATGTTATGTTGTGGTCCACATTTCGCATCCCTCTCTCTGGGTGTATATGGCTCTCTTCAGTGAACAATTGGAGGTGGTTTGAAACATTTTATTGTTGAAGAGAGCCATGTCCATCAGAATTGATCGTCATATAGTACTGTAGTTGCTGTGTATAATGATCTCCTGGTTCTGCTCATTTCACTCAGCATCAGTTCATGTAAGTCTCTCCAGGCCTCTCTGAAATCATCTTGCTGGTCATTTCTTACAGAACAATAATATTCCATAACATTCATATACCATAATTTATTCAGCCATTCTCCAATTGAAGGGCATCTATTCAATTTCCAGTTTCTAGCCACTACAAAAAGGGCTGCCACAAACATTCTTGCACATGTGGGGCCTTTTCCTTCCTTTATGATTTCTTTGGGATATAAGCCCAATAGAAATGCTGCTGGGTCAAAGGGTATGCACAGTTTGATAACTTTTTGAGCATAGCTCCAAATTGTTCTCCAGAATGGCTGTATCCGTTCACAGCTCCACCAACAATGCATATGATGATCAATTCTGATGGACATGGCACTCTTCAACAATGAAATTTTTCAAACCACTTCCAATTGTTCAGTGAAGAAAGCCAGATACACCCAGAGAGAGGGATATGAAATGTGGACCACAATGTAATATTTTCATGGTCTCTATTGATGTTTGCTTGTATTGGGTTTCCTTTCTCAGATTTTTTTTCTTGTAGATATGATTTTTCTTGCACAGCAAGATAAGGGTGGAAATATGTATACATATATTCGACTTGTCAAGTATTTTAACATAATTAACATGTAGTGGACTTCCTGCCTTCAAGGGGAGGGGAGGCGACTGGGGGGAAAATTTGTAACAGAAAGCTTTGTAAGGGTCAATGTTGAAGAACTACCTATACATATGTTTTGCAAATAAAAAGTGTTAATTTAAAAAAATTATTCAAGGGGGGGAAAGGGCACATTGAGATAGAGAAATAAATGTTTGGGGGAAAAAATGAATTTCCTTTTGATGGTGAGTTTTTTGTATGAGTTTCCTTTTCCCTTATCTAAAAAGAATGCTCAAATTATCAAATGAAGGAACTGCTGTAAGTGAGAGAAACTAGTTAAGGCTCCTACTCATTTTCAAATTCTTCAGATCTAAGTAGTTCTTATTCCATTTGTTGAATGGTCCTAATTTAGGTTTGCAAATTGGGGGGAGGGAGGGGAAGCAGATAGTGAAATGAATATACCAGGAAAAAGAATAGGGAAAAAAGTTATTTAGGGTCAAAGATGATCAACAGTCAAGACCAGCAATTTTTCTCATTATTATATTTCATAATACTTACTTTAGCAGCATTGTGACATGATTGGTTTGCAGCTTCAATTCTCTGATTGCATTTGCAACAATATCTCCCTGAGCTTGGGCTTCTTTTACAATTAGCCCAATTTCTGTCCAGTCTATCTGGTTGGCTAAAGCACTCCGAACCACTTGGATGGCTCTATCAACTATCTCTTGATTCATTTCTATGAGTTCTCCTTTGATTTTATCAATTTCCTTAAGGAAGAAAGAAAAATAATTACTATCAATGCCCATTAAAAATACCTTTTGAAAATTAGTAGTTAAGAATTAAATATAAAACTTAGATACCTGAGCTTGGTGAAGGGCTTCTAATCTGTGCTCATGATCCTTACGAACATTATCTAATTTCTTCAATGCTTGTTTCTCCTTTCATCAGCAAAACAGATCAAAGGATATTAGAAATATAAATCTAGGTAGGTATTAGATTGAATTTCAACTCAGAGGAAAATATCTTTAAAATAAACAGGTAAGAGAATAATTTTAGATAATGAACAGAGAAAATTTAATGGAATTTTACCAAATTATTTTTTATCTCTGCCAAATATATACATGAAAAATAAAAATGGGGGGCAGCTAGATGGTAGTGGATAAAGTACCATCCCTGAAGTCAGGAAGACCTTAGTTCAAATCTGACCTCAGACACTTAACATGTCATGGCTGTGTGACCCTGGGCAAGTCATTTAACCCCAATTGCCTCAGGGGGAAAAAAAAAGAATTAAGGGAAACTAAAAGAGCATCAAATTGATGCTTTTCATCCTTTATTAAAGTTTATAACAACAAAGATTTGATTAAAGAATTTTTTTGATGATTATACATTTGCATAAATTCACTTTCTTAGAAATTAGAAAATTATCATGTCAAACAAAAAAATCACTTAGGCCACAATATTTAGAACCCAAATTTATTTTCAAAATTGAAAAGAATGTGTATTTTCTTACTATGCTTATTTTCCAGTTTAGTAAGTACTCATTACTTATTTCTACTAATTACAGCTCACATTGACAATCTAAAAATCTGTCCATGTCAGAAGTATCTAGGGGATTATTTTTTGGCAAAACAGAAAGAAAAAAGAAACCTTTTTCCTTCACCTTTTTCTTATCATCACTTATTGCTTCTAGCCTTTTCTACCTTTTGTTGTCTTGGAACAATTCTATGCTTACTCACACTGTAGCACTGGATCTGGACCTAGCCTTCCCCAAATTACAAAATTTTTCAATTAATATAAAAATCTCTTTGAAGCCATCATCCCACTAAAACTCTCATGTCCTCAAAGGAATTCTGAGTTCCAAGGAAGTTTTAGGGTCACAGAAATACATTGTTTTTGTTGTTGTTAGTATTGTTTATATTAAATTATATATGATATCAAAGTCTAGGACAATAAGATTAATTCTCCTCAAAGTATCTGATTTTTAAAAGAGGATGTTGTCGAACTGGAACAATATTGGAGAATATTTTTCAACAGAAAATCTGAGCCTTTCCTCAAACACTTGAATACTTTTTGGTTTCTATAGTAGAGGTCAGTAAATTGGCAACTAACTTCTAAAAAGGCTTCCTAGGAAAATAATAATTTAATAATAAAATCAAACTCTTGTCCCTTGTTGTTGTTGTTGTTTTTGAGACAATTGCGGTTAAGTGACTTGCTTAAGTCACATAGCTAGGAAGTATTAAGTGTATGATGCTGGATCTGAACTCAGTTCCTCTTAACTCCAGGGCCAGAACGCTATCTACTGGGCCATTTAGCTGCCTCACTTTTGTCACTTGTAAAACATAAATACAATATGTTTTTAAATATAAATATACCTGCTGTAAAGCTTTCAAGTCTATCTTCTGGCCTTCTAGCTTAGAATAAAATTCATCCACTGCCTTAAAAAAAAAAATACAGACAACACATAATACATAGAAATCTTCAAAATGTTATCACTGAATGAAAAAGAATGAAATAGGTCCTACTCTCAAAAGATCTAAAAAACAGACATATATTATTTATTTATTTATAGAATCCTTGGAAGGAAGAAGAATGAGAGGGCTGAGAAGTGAAATAATAAAGATTATTTTGAATCCATGCCTATTTCTGGGAGAAGATAAATTGCTAGTGTACGCAATCCTGAACAGTACAAAAACAGTTGTATCACATTCAAACCCATAATGAAAATATGGCAAATTTACTTCTTCTAAAAGCATAAATATTATTTGTTAATTATTTTTGTAATTTAATAATCCCATAATATAATTGCATCAATAAGCCAGGCAGCAAATTAACAAAAGTTGAAAAAAAGCAGAGAATTTGGTTAAACATTCTGTGAACTCCCTGAGAAGTTTTTGAATAAATAATCATTTAAGATATTATATGTGAATAAAGCAGTAACTTTTTCCCCTAAGTATTTCACTTTTTTCTGTCCCATAAAAATTCCCTAAGAAATTAAATGATTTAGACCAATTATGTTGCCTTTAATTTTTGGCCACAGCCCATCATCTTTAAACAAAATGGTAAATAAATATAAGTGGATATACAGACTATTATATTGCATATTGTCTACATTTCACAAAATTGTCAACAATTATTCTATAATGCACTGTTACATTTTCCAAGTGGAGAAAATATATGAATCTACCTAGATTGGCCAACAAACAAACAGATTACCAGAAAACCCACCTTGTCAAATGATTCAAATTCTATATATGGACATTTGGAATGTTGAGAAAATAAGAAAGGATGAAATTCTTCATATCTGTAAATAAATCAATAATATAATTTAAAATATTTTATATTTAACAAGTCACCCATATGAGCTAATCTTTAAATACCTACGTGAGTATATCTTCAGATTGCTTATCTGGCTCCAAGCTTGGTTTTTTCTCTTTTTTCTGAATGATATACCCCTAAGGAAATCAAACAAACAAATTAAATTTGCCAGAATAAAGTTCTCTATTTTACATTTTCATTTACAAACATAATTCGGGCTGAATTTGTTGTTAGTTTTTTTGGAGGTGAGAGGGTGCAGGGCTATGCCAAAGAGTACCAATGAAGTAGGAAACAGTAAAGAATAAACTGACAAGCCATGAGATAATTAACAGAAAATTAGTCTAGAGAGAAACAAAGACTATTGGAGCTGGAAGGGACCGATCAGATTTCTTTTTTTTTTTTTTTTTTAAAGCTTTTTATTTGCATAACATATGTATGGGTAGTTCCTCAACATTGATCCTTACAAAGCTTTCCGTTACAAATTTTCCCCTCTAGTTCCCTCCCCTACCCTAGATGGCAGGAAGTCCACTACATGTTAATTATATTAAAATACTTGACAAGTTGAATATATGTATACATATTTCCATACTTATCTTGCTGTGCAAGAACAATCGTTATCTACATGAACAAAAAATACCTGAGAAAGGAAACCCAATGTAAACATCGATAGAGATCATGGAAATGATATGTTGTGGTCCACATTTCATATCCCTCTCTCAGGGTGCATATGGCTTTCTTCACTGAATAATTGGAACTTTTCGTTGTTGAAGAGAGCCATGTCCATCAGAATTGATCGTCATGTAGTATTTTTGTTGCCGTGTATAATGATCTACTGGTTTTGCTCATTTCACTCAGCATTAGTTCATGCAAGTCTCTCCAGGCCTCTCTGAAATCGTCCTGCCGGTCATTTCTTACAGAACAATAATATTCCATAACATTCATATACCATAATTTATTCAGCCACTCTCCAATTGATGGGCATCCATTCAGTTTTCAGTTTCTAGCTACTACAAAAAGGACTGCCACAAACATTCTTGCACATGTGGGTCCCTTTCCCTCCTTTAAGATCTCTTTGGGATATAAGCCCAATAGAAACACTGCTGAGTCAAAGGGTATGCAGTTTGATAACTTTTTGAACATAGTTCCAAATTGCTCTCCAGAATGGTTGGATCCGTTCACAGTTCCACCAACAATGTATCAGTGTCCCGGTTTTCCCACATCCCCTCCAATATTCATCATTATCTTTTCCTGTCATTTTAGCCAATCTGGCAGATGTGTAGTGGTACCTCAGAGTTGTCTTAATTTGCATTTCTCTGGTCAATAGTGCCAATGTGATTTCTTTGATTTTCAAATTAAAAACAAAAACAAAAACAAACCCTGAGGCAGAAATGTAAAACAATTTGCCAAGATCAAACAGCTAGCTAGTAGCTGATCTAATAATATAATGTAGTCTCCTGATTTCCAGGCTAGCAATCTTTTCAAATATAGGGCAACTTCTCTTCTAGTGTCTAACAAACTGAAACTTGTTACTCACATCTCATCCCAAGAAAAGATCATTTAAACTATTCTAATTATTCCACTTTTCTTGTTCAGTTATTGTTGACTTTATGTGACCCCTTTTTGGGTTTTCTTGGCAAGGATAGTAGAGTGAATTGCCATTTCCTTCTCTAGGTCATTTTACAAGTAAGGAAGCTGAGGCAAAAATGATTAAGTGACTTGCCCAGGTTTTGTAAGGGTCTAAGGCCTGATGTGAACACAAGAAGAAGAGTTTTCCCAATTCGAAGTCTAGTGATCTAACCCATGCCACCCAGCTGAGCTTTTATAGCTAGTTTAAACTGTTTCAGTTCATTTTATGACTAATTTAAAAGGTAAAAAGCAAAAAATTCAGAATATTCATGTTATACATAAGGCAATCCAGATAACAAGACCACAAAATTTACACATACTAGGTTTTATAAATTGTATTTCCAACTCTGAAAGTTGCTAAAAAAATAAAACCAGAGATTAAGTAATGTATTACCTTTCCACTGAAGTTGCTCATTATTTTCATATGATCTTCTGCTTTCTTCAAACAAACAAGTACTTTTTCAATATCTATTATGGGAAAGAAGAAATATGAATTTATCTTCTCCTTCCTTTATTATGTCAATGCAGCATAAATCACTTTAATTAAAGAAGTAAAAATTAATTATTCCTAAACAATAATGCTTTGAATTATAGATACTGAAGCAAAACAAATTTTGTTAGTAAGAGCTAGTCATACATTTTAAAGTCTTCTTCTAGTTTTGTTTTTTAACAACAGAAGAAATTAAATCTTGTTTGACCTACTAGCTTTGAAAACGTTATCTCTAAGGCAACTGAAATTTTAAATTATAGTTAAACCCCTTTTAAAGAAAAAAAAAATGTTATCCCGTTGCTAAAGTTGTAAAGGAAAAAAAAACAAAACAAAACACTACAATCTCTACTTTAGCACATCAAAAATGTCTTAACATTTGTAAAATTTCAAGTCTAGCCTACTAAAATCTTTTTTAATCAATAATATAACAGAACTATAATTTTGATAATACTGTGGAACTTAACAATTTAGAAGATTCTTTGGAAAAATAAACTCAAAGTCCTAACTCTATTTGCCCAAAACACATTTCTCTTGCTCAGTATCAAAGGATATCATTCCCTCAGTTCCTACAGTGGTGGCTCCAGTGTCACAGGCAGGTGTTGCGAGGAAAGGAGGGCTGGCTATCATATTACTGGTGGCAATAACAACATCACAAGCATCAATAGAGCTCCAATGGCAAATGAGCAGTAAACTCAGTAAGGGAGTATTATGGAAGAGGAAAGGGAAGGTAAGATACATATATATATGTCTGTGGGTATGGGTGTGTATATCAAGAATTCTAAGTTATAGATATCATTTATTTATTCTTTTTCTAGAAAGTCATTGTTCATAATTTTAAAACTACAATAATGCAAAAAGAAAGAAGCAAAATAAATAAAAGTGAGTATTTAAACTTGTAACATACATACCACCAGTTTGAAATTTCTCATCTATTCTGACATGGCTGGAAAATCCATTTTCTCTAAGACAGTGTTCAATAAGAGTGGCCCCATAAGCTATTAAAGTAGAAAACATTATACTTAGTATTTTCCAATATTAAGTAAAGCAGTATTAAAAATTTCAAAAGTAGCAAAGCATCCTGAAGGAGTATTAACATGTGTTCAGAAAATCAAACCAGAAGCAGCTAAGTGGTACAGTGGATAGAGTACCAGCCCTGAAGTCAGGAGGAACTGAGCTCAAATTTGGTCTCAGACACAACACTTCCTAGCTGTGTGACTCTGGGCAAGTCACTTTACCCCAATGGCCTCAGCAAAAAAAAAAAGAAAAAGAAAAAAAAAAAAAAAAAAAAAACAAACCACAACAACTATCTCTCCTCAGACCCAGATGAAAAAGGTCCAGAACCCTGAACCAAAGAGCCTATGGCAATATCTTGCCAACAAGCAATCATCTTGGGAAGCAGCAACTTGGTCACTGCTCCTGTAGGTGTTCCAGCCATTATTACTGAAGATACAAAGAGAAAAAAGTTGTCACCAAAGTCTTTGGCACTGTCAGATAGCTCATCATCAGAAAATATGATTTTTTACAGTGGAAATGACATTTATAAAGAGGAAAAGCAGCATTTCTATCTATCTGCATTCTAAGGTCTGTGGGACTTTTTCATGTAAAACTTCCCATGTGTTGTCTTTTCCATGTGAGTTCCCTGAGAACAGGGACTTCTTATGCTTATATTTGTATCTTTAGTGTTCTTTACATAGGGAGTGTTTTTTAAAGGCTTCATTCATTAATTCAAAAATGAAATAACCTAATGTAGTTATGATGAATGCTAAATTAATAAGATGAAACATAGGCTCAATTTCACATCACAAATCTCGTAAATACTACTTAACCTGTGATATAACCATGATTTCATAGATCATGTAGATATTCCCTCCACTGATATGAATCAAAAATGATTCATACTGTTCATCCTTTGCTAGTTCCTGCAAAAAAGATCCACCTAATGTATTTTTTGGTTTTAATATTTGGGGAATAAAAATGTACCACTTAAGATGTGCTTGTATCATTCTCATCTCTGACTCTAACACTTAATTTCAAGGTTCAACTTGGATCCATACCTATTAGGAAACTTCTTCTGATCCCCTGATTATTTAGTGCTTTGTCTTTCCTCAAATTTTTATTTATCTGTTTACAAGGATTGTTCTCCATCTTTTCCTTTTTTCCCTATAGCTTAGGCCAATGCCTTGCAAATATTGACTTCTGCCTCTCTTTTCCTTGCAATTTTATTCATAGAACCTGAGTCATATATTCCACTTCTTATTGACCCTTGCCCTTACTTTGTCCTCCACAATCAGTAAAGTCCTCAAAAACCATTAGCAAAATCTACCAGTCTCTTCTGGACCCAACATCTAATGGACCTCTGCCACTAAATTTCAGCCTTGCCTCTTCCTGGCTCTGTTATTATACATATCTGATCATGTTTCCTCCAATAATCTCCATATCTTTCAGTAGAACTGGCAGAGAACTGAAGAAGCTGGTTTGGGTCGATCCTCATAATCCATGACAAAAAAGATTCTCTGTATCTATACAAAATTAAGCGGTATAAAGCAGTTTCCAAATATAGGGAATAGTAAGATTGGTACTGAGCAGCTAAGTGATCAAGGGTATAAAGTGCTATGCTCGAAATAAGGAAGACCTCTCTTAGTTCAAATCTGTCCTCAGACACTTACTAGCTGAGTACCCTGGGTAAGTCATTTAATCTTGTTTACCTAAGTTTCTTAGTTAAAAATGAACTGGAAAGGTAAATGTCAAACCATTCCAATATTTTTGCCAAGAAGATCACAAAGGATCTACACATGAGCACCAATTACTGAAAAATAAATTTTGCCCTTTAAAGGGCAAACATGAGGAACAAAGTCAAAAATTCTTTACTTGTATTTAAAATTTACCTTTCCTGCTTTTCCACTCATTTTTATGTTTCATATGTTGTCCATTATCTATGCACACAAAAGAGTTCTCTTCAAAGTTATCAATGAACTTTTAATTATCAAATTTAAAGGTTTTTTGTAAGTCCTTATTCTTCTCAATCTATATGCAGCATTTAATAATACATGCTTTTTCTTTTTTTTTTTTAGTTTTTGCACATAAGGTGATTTATTTAGATAAATAACCTTTGAGAAGCAAGTAAAAAAAACCAAGTTGAAATAATTCACTAATTCAGCAAAGTTGTAATACATGCTTTTTCAAGCTGTTTTATTTATACTGAATAGCAAAAATGCTGATTTCTAAAATTATCTAGATAACACAATTTTTATGGTAGTTTGTTCTGTCAATATAGGGAAAAAATATATCAGATTACTGTATAAATTTCAAGGGATTTATGATCTTGTTGATGAAACTCATAATGCATCCATATTTTGTAATGCTTGTTCTTATTTTCCCAGGAATCCTGTATGGAGTGTATGCCTATGAGCATTATGGTCATTATACTTTTTCAGTACCAGTATAGCAACTAAGCTGTCCATCTTTTATTCCTTGTTCTCTCATCATGATTCATGATCACACATTTCAGACCTATGGTAATGATCACCTACAGCCTACGTGAAGCCTACTTGACTTTAAGTGGCTTGTAATGATTCCAAACCTAACTTTTTTAAGATCGATCTTCATATTTAGAGTTTAGGATTAGTGAAAGCATGGAATCATTTCCCAATGCAATCCCATTTGATTCTGGACCTACCCCCTTCCTTCATACCTGTTTCAGTTAAAATTCACTAGATTTGCTAGTCAATTTCATATTACAGACTAAGCAAAATGAAGTTTTTAAACTATTTAATTTTTCCTGGATTAATTAATTTAATTTTTCCTGGCCAATCACTTTGTTGCCTATACACGTGCCTGTGTTCCCCCATTTTTAAAAAAATCCTCACTTGACCCTACCATTCTCATTAGTTACTCTTGTTATTTTTCACCTTCCTTTCACAGCTAAACTCCTTAAAGAAGTTATAAGTACTAGGTACTTCCAATTTCTCTCAATGCCTTCTAAATCTTCTGCAATTGAACCTCCAACTTCCTTATTCAGCTGAAATTGCTCTCTCCAAATTACCAATGATCTCTTGTCACATATAACGTCCTTTTCTCAATTCTGACCTCTCTGCAAGATTTGTTACTGTTGATCACTTTCTCATCCTGGATACTCTCCCCTCTGAGTTTTGGTGACTTCTCCTTTGGTTCTTCTATTTATCTCATGCTCTTTTTCAGTCTTTTTCCTGGATTTTCATTTACATCACACCATTTTTCTATGGGTGATCACCAAGGCTCTGTTCAGGGCTCTCTTCTCTTATTCTACTCTTTTATCTCATAAATTCCTTTAGTTGCCATGGGTTCAATTATCATCCTCATGCTTATGATGCTCTTTCTTGAGCTCCCATTCCACATTACCAACTACTTATTAGCCATTTTGAACTGGAAAGCCCTTATGCATCTCAATTTCAAAATGTCCAAAACAAAACTCAGGAGAACCCTAGTCTCAGGTTCAAAATTTTGGTATTACTGTTGATTTTTCAGTCTTACTCATTCCATCTATCAAATCAGTTGGCAAACACTTATTTCTATCTCCACATCATCTTCTATTTCTCCTTTTCTCTAGTTAATCTCCAATCTACTTCAGGTCCAATTTCAATATTCCTCTAAATGATGTCCCTGGTTCCCAACTCTTATATACCCTTCACAACAGTTACCAAAGTGATACTCTTAAAGTATATGTCTGATCACAGTACTAAAAGCCCATTGAACTCCGAACATCTGAAACCCCATTACATTAGGATCAAATATAAACTCCTTGGTTTGGCACAACCCGGTTCCTTCCTGTCTTCTTACATGTACTTCCATGACTTCTAAAATTAAGCCACACATTTACTGTTCTTCTTACATAATGCTTCATCTCCCAACCCTGTGCACTGGATGTTCTTCTTCCTCACTGCTACATTTCATTTTCCCCGAATTCCTTAAAGATTTAGATTAAATACCACCTTTCACAAGGAATCTATTCTCTGTCCTTCCTCCCCAGATGAAATAGTACCTTCCCTTCTAAGATTACTTCCATCCACACTGCATGTATGTTTTGATTATTTATTTAAACTTAATTAAATTTAGATGTTTATGCACTCTTGATTTATTTTATCTCCCCACTCCTTCTAAAATGTAAGCTCCATAAGGACAAGGATTGCTTTGTTTTTGTTTTTTTTAATTCTTAATATTTAGCATAATTCCTAGCAAACAGTAAGCATTTAATATATATTTGTTGGTTGACACAATATTCCCTTTCTGGTATTAAACATCCTAGCCACACTGACCTTTTTGCTATCCCTGACACATAATTTTCCATCTCCCATCACCATTTGCATAGGCTGTTTGCCATGCCTTGAATTTTCTCCATTCCTCAACTCTATTTTTAGAATCTCTTTCTTCCCTCAAAAATTCCCCTTAAGTGTCACCTCCTACAAGAAATCTTTCCTCAGATGTTCTTCCTTGCCCCCAATGCAAGTCCCCTCCCAAAACACCATGCACTTATTTTACACATATTTTGTACATATTTGCTTTTGTTCCCTTGATAAAGTCCTTAAGGGCAGAAAATATTTCATTTTTATCATTGTATCTCTAGCATCTAGCACAGTGCCTGGCAAATAGTAAGTTCTTGTTGGTTTACTTAGGCAATATTTACAATGTGTTTGGGGCCAGATTAGGAAATGTCTTGAATGTCTTTATTTCTTTCAGTAGGATAGCTAGCTGGTGCAGTGGATAAGAGGGCCAGGCCAGGAGTCAGGAAGATGCATCTTCCTGGAATTCAAATTTGGTCTTCAGACACTTATTAGTTGTGTGACCCTGGGCAAGTCTAACCCTGTTTGCTACAATTTCCTTTTCTGTAAAGTGAGCTGGAGAAGAAAACAGCATAAAGATAAGAAAGAAGGGATATGAATTATTATTGTTGCTCATCCTTCATTTTCAAGGAGGACCAATGACCAAAGATGATGTCTTAACTTGCTCATGAATTGGATTCAAGTGAGACAGAGTTGTACAAATTTGTCAAACTCTCTTCCAAAGTTGATGAAGTCCAGTGGCAAGACAAAAGTCAAGATGACTGATATTAGCCTCAGATACAATGAATAATGTCCTCTTATTGGCCTTTTTTTTTTTTTTTGGTGGGAAATACATTATTTGTGATTTTTTTTCTTCTCCTTGCTAAGATATCTTTAATATATCCTTCATATGGCCTTGTCTCCAATACAGATTCACTTTCATTTCTATTTCAATAAATGTTTGCAGAAATGAATATTCTAAAACATGCTAGCTTCTATTTCCCCAAAAAATAACAAATCAAAGAACATTTTTAAAAAAGACATCCTAAATTTATTATCTTACAAATAGCACATTGTAATACATAGCATTACTTACGGAGATATGGATTAAGAATCCTTTTTAATTGTTCTCCTTTGGGTGCACTGGATATTATTTCAGTTAATCTATGAAAAATAAGAATTATCTCTTTAATTTGCTTGAAGCTACATTACCTAGAGGAAAAATTACTTTCAGAAAATAAAATGATACATATGGTTCTTGTAATGTCTTCATACCTCTGTGTGTGTCTTTACCTAATCAATTACTTAACAAAGCAGTTCCATTTTATGGCAAGCAGCTTTACCCAGCCAAAATTCAATTATAAAAATGATCTAGCCTATCATTTCTCAAATTTTATTCTACACAATTTCAGGGTTCTAACAAAACAAAAATGATAATGGCAGACACACAGAATCACTTTGCTCTCCATTTCATTTTCTTTGTTGATCACATATAATGCTAATGGTTTCAGAAAAACATCAGAAGACTTATGTGAATTAATATGTAGTGGACTTCCTGCCATCTAGGGGAAGGGTGGAGACTGGGGGGGAAAATTTGCAACAGAAAGCTCTGTAAGGGTCATTGTTGAAGAATTACCCATACATATGTTTTGCAATTAAAAAGCTTTAATAAAATGCATTAAAAAAAAAAAAGAAGACTTATGTGAACTGAAACAAAGTAAAGAGAGCAAAACCAGAGGAACAATTTACACAGTAACAACAATATACAAAGATAACCAATTTTGATTCAGTAATTCTAATCAATATGACTAAATACAATTCCAAAGGGCTCATCATTTAAATGTTCTCTACCTCCAAAAAGAGAATTGATGGACTGAATGTAGAATATATATATAATTTTTTTTTTTTTTTACTTTTTATTTTTGGTGGTAGTAGTGAACATGGCTAATGCCATATGTTTTGTATAACTTGATATATAAATGTAATGGGTATTGTTTTGTATTTCTTCCCTTCTCAATGGGTAAAGAATGGATGAGGGAGAGGTACAGGAAAGGAAAGAATTTTAGAACTGAAAATAAAAAAAAAAATCAACTGACTGGCTGAATATACACAAAAAAATTTGTCTCTATTCTTCAGGTTTCTTTTTAACTATTTTTTTTTTGTGTGTGTATGTAAATGTCTATTAGGAGTAATTAGGAAAAATAAGGAAATTTGGACAGACAAGAAAGAATGTATTTACTACCATGATTCTGACAATAAAACAAAACATCTGCAAACATATTCAATACTAAATCCCAAATATAGAACAATATCAATGATCCTAACTATTTCAAACATAGATTTATTTCCAATGATCCTAATGTATAATGTGTAATATGTAATATTTAAAAGAATAGTTCCATGGTTCAGGCAAAAATCACAAAGGTATTTTCAAACAAAATACAAGAAGTTTTAAAACAAAATTCTAGTTTTTTAAAGACAAAAACATGAAAAATTTTAACAATTTCCCAACATACTGGCTTATATAAACAAAAGGCAACATGAATTGCTATGAAACATCTTGTATGATAAGCTATCACATCCAATCATCTAATGTTCTCAATTTTAAAATGCTTACTGCTAGCAATAACATACTTTATTTATACTTAAGTAAAATGATTATGATGAAATAAAACTGATCAACAAAAGCAATTTTTAAAATCAGTTATTTGTTATTATTAGAAGATATATTTAAATTGTTTTTTAAAATTTCACAGTAAACATTTTAATAAAGTTTTTGTTAAAGTAAAGGAGTAAAAGTTAAAGAATCAATAATTTATCATTTGTCTTTTTTTCCTAAAGCTTATGCATATTAACTAATTGCTGTCTAGAAGTCAAGAACATTTTTCTTCAGTATCAATTGTCCACTTCATATTTCTGTTTCTCTTATTCATCTTTCTACAAAAGATCCAGAAATATCCAAATGCCCTTCATTTTGGGAGGAAAATACCATCCATTCATGAATAATAAAAAACATAGCTAAATGTCTTTAGTCTGCACCCTTAAGTAGAATTTATTTAACTGAAATGGCCATATGTGTGTAACTTACCAGACATTCTACACTTGTCATTTTAGACAATATTATCAGACCAAATTTATCTAAGTGAAAATAAACCCAAACATTTCAAATCATACTATGACAAGGTCTAATTTTATTTCCCTAAGAAAATATAATATGCTTATTATAAATAAAGCATTAATTACCTTTCCAGTGAAAGTAATGGTTCCATTACCCTAGCATGATCAATTGGATACTTTTCTCGAACAGCAAACTTTACATCATCTGCTTCATCACTTCTAAACCTCAAGATATTTAAAATGAGGTATTCATAGTTGGTAAGAACAATATTCCCCTGAAATAAAAATTTAAGAACAACTTGTAGTTTAATATTTTTTCAATACTGTATCAAGAAATAAAAGGGAAATCTTCAAAGAGCTTCAATCAACATGCAATGAAATAAGTTTAAAAACAACAACAAAAGGTCCAAATAACTTCTCTAGCTTATTTCCTTAACATTCCTTAAAAATCTGATTATAGAGCTACAGTTTGAAGCCCACTGGAAGCAGTATAATTGATGACACCAATCTGCATTGGCAGAGAGTATATCCTCACTGGCAGTTCTTCAAATTAATAAAAACACAAATATTCTTAACAGATATTCTGTTCTTTTTAACAGATAACAGACTTCCATTACTGCTAGGTTACATTTGACTACAAATAGACAAATCATTTGTAATTTTAATTGCAAGTTAATTCCTATGGCCCTAATGTCACATACCACTTAGTTTTTTGCAGCAATGGTATTGGAGATGATTTAAAGGCTGTCTATGGAGCACTACAGGTCCCCACTTCAAACATTCAATGCATTCCTGAAAATCACAACATAAAGTCAAAATGGTAAAATATCTATTATCTGTTGCTGCCTTCATTTACTGGAATGTATTTGGTATCATCAATCAAATAACAGACACTGTGAAGTATCAGGATGTTTTGTTCAAAGAAGTTTGAAAAACAAAAATATCAGGAACCCGGCATAGTAGGTAAGAGGCCTCAAAAGTGTGGGTTGAAACCCCATCTCCAATCAATGCTGACTATATAACTCTAAGAAAATTATTTAGTTTGTGGCAGCCCTTTTTGTAGTGGCTAGAAACTGGAAACTGAAGGGATGCTCATCAATTGAAGAGTGGCTGAGTAAATTGTGGTATATGAATGTTATGGAATATTATTGCTCTGTAAGAAAAGACCAGCAGGATGATTTCAGAAAGGCCTGGAGAGACTTGCATGAACTGATGCTGAGTGAAACGAGCAGAACCAGGAGATCATTATACACGGCAACAACAATATTACATGATGATCAATTCTGATGGACATGGCTCTCTGCAACAAAGAATTGTCTCAAACCAGTTCCGATTGTTCACTGAAGAAAACCATATACACCCAGAGAGAGGGATATGAAATATGGACTACAACATAACATTTTCATACTCTCTATTGAGGTTTGATTGCATTGTGTTGCCTTTCTCTGATTTTCTTTTTTTTTTTCTTGTAGATAGGATTTTTCTTGCACAACTTGCCAAGTATTTCAACATTAACATATAGTGGACTTCCTGCCATCTAGGGGAGGGGAGGAGACTGGGGGTAAAAGTTGTAATGGAAAGCTTTGTAAATATCAATGCTGGGGAACTACCCATACATATGTTATACAAATAAAAAGCTTTAATAAAAAAAAAAAAAAAAGAAAGAAAGAAAATCATTTAACCTCTCAATCCAGGAAGCAGCTCTCTAAGATTCAAGTTCCAAATCAGCTGCCTATCTGTATTGACAGAGGAAGTTTCCTTATTGGGAGTCCCTAGAAGAACAAAATCGCAGGCCTGGTCCAAATTAACAAAAATGAAGCTTTATGCAAACAAAAAGATTTAGAAAGGGACACAGTCCAAATATGTTTCTTTTGTTCTTATTTTGTTAAAAAGTAAATTTTTATTTTTAATTAAACTTTAAAATTCTGTGATTTATACCATACTTTACATATTAAACTTACAATAATAGAGCCTTCCATATGTATCCTTTGTGATTAAATTTTTTACAAATTTTTTACAAAACTCAAACATAACATAACTTTCTATCATATCATTTTGTGACTGCTATTAGACTCCTGATGCCTTGACAGAAAGTATCTGTGATACAAACCATGAATTCCAAAAATGAAATATTTTTGCAAGGTGGGCATGGCTAAAACTTAAAGAGTGCCAAATTCTGGACAGGTCTAACTCTGTAGGGGATGGACAAAATGAGAAACAAGTTAAAAAATGAAGCTAAGAAAAGTCTAGGCATGTAATTTCATAACTTTCCCCTTTTATTATATCACAACTCTCTTTAAAGAGAAAGATCTCTGACTTTTATTTTCCCCTTTTTTTGTTTTCTTTTTTTTTAGTTATACATTACATTAATTTTTTTCAATGTAAATATTTTTTAATTAAAGCCTTTTATTTTTCAAAACATATGCATGGATAATTCTTCAACATTAATCATTGCAAAACCTTGTATTATATTTCCCCTCTTCTCCCATCCCCTCCCCAGATAGCAAATAGTCCAATATATGTTAAACATGGTAGAAATATATGTTAAATCCAACATATGCATACATATTTATACAATTATCTTGCTGCACAAGAAAAATCAAATCAAACTGGAAAAAAAAATAAAATAAAATGCAAGCAAACCAACAAAAAGGGTGAAAATGCTGTTGTAAACCACACTTAGTTCCCACAGTCCTTTCTCTGGGGGTATAAGGCTCTCTTCATCACAAAATTATTGGAACTGGTCTGAATCATCTCATTGTTGAAGAAAGTCAGACTTTTTTCTTATAACACAGGCCTTATCTCTTGTACCACATCTACTTTAGCTCTGTGATCTCCAAATTTTTTTTAATTGTAATCCATGTGTAAAAAATTTCTGAGCATAATTTTTTTAATGTTTTATTTATTTATTTGTCAACATACTACCACACTAATAAATTTGTGCATTATAAAACACAGAACAGAAATACATAAAGGATGAAATTAAAATGAAATAGAATTTCATCCTAGAGTCAATAAGGAGCCACTGAAGTTTCCTGAATAGGGAAATGGAAGGCCTGTGCTTTAGGAAAATCAGTTTGACAGTTGTGTGGAGGATATACCAAAGTGAGAAGATACCTGAGGCAGAGATGTCAATCATAATGCTACTGTTAGTCCAAGTGAGACGTGATAAAAACCTGAACTATACTACAAAACTAGAGAAAAATGAACATATGCAAGAGACATGGAGACCAAACAACTAAAGTTAGCAATTGATTGAACATATGGAGTGAGGAAGAGTAAGGAGTCAAAAATGGCACCAAGACTATGAACCTAGAAGATTAAAAAGATGGTAATGCTCTTAACAATAATAAGAAAATTTGGAACAGAGGAATATCTTGGAAAAAGATAATGAAATGAGATTTTTAATCTGTCACAACTCATCCATCCTTACTATTCTTGTGCAACTCACTCTATCTCACCAAAAAAAAAAAAAAAAAAAAAGAGGAGGTGGCAAGGATTTCCAACTGATCTAGCACCATTACATAGAGCCCACCCTCCAACAATTGCCTTTGATAGTTACAATGTCATCTGAGGAGCAAGAATAGGTATGCTAGATGGAAAGGGATACTTTCTCAATAGTACTTAGTGCACTTATTTTGAGTGTCCAACCTGTAGTTAGGTTATAATTGCCTGAGGGCTGACACCTGGCAAGAAAGGGAGTAGATTAGGAGTTTATAAAGAGAACAGGGAAGAGCAGTGATTGTTAAAGGATAAAAACAGGTTTAACTATGCTGGAGACAAATCTCACAACTGGCTATCTGGAGAGGTAGAATCTAGCAGTGTGCTGGTAAAGGTTTAATTACTAGCTCCTCTCCTCCCCCAAATATAAGCATGACAAACTTTTAAGTTTAATCTGTATTATTAAATTTTCCCTTTACTTTCTTAAGTCTATGATCAAGAAAAGAAGAAATCAAGTGTTGATTTATACATTCGTCAATTTACAAGATATAAATGCACACAATGAAAATTTAAAAATTGCCTCTTGAGAGTCAATATCAACTAATGCACTCTTGATGTGATTCACCTTTTCATCCTCCAATTAATCACACATTTCTTAAGGTTAGACCATGGCCCACATTTTGGAGCCTACTATTTTAGACAATTAAGGATTGTCTGAAGTCTAAGCACCAAACACTATCAGTTTTTTGTGTTTTTTACCCTGTAGACTATCACTGATACTTTTTTTTTGTGGATTATAATTTTTTCCTATAGATCACAGATAGAAAAAGGACTCTTCAATCCTACTTCACACCATAGTAAACTAATGCCAAATACATGACATAATAATCATTTCTCAGAAAAAAATAGTTTTCAACTTACTTTATCATAAAGCTCAATGATTAAATGATAGGCAGCTTCATCACTTCCAAACTGAAAATCTACAATCCGATCCACACCAAGCTGTTTCACGCTGACCAATCTTCGACTCTTCAAATGCTTTCGGCACTATCCAGGAAGAGGGGAAAAGTTATTTGTGTAATAAAACTGAACTTCTAAATCATCTATTAGTGGATCGAAATTTGCTTAGTATATTTATATTCATTTTTTAAAAACTGAATTCAGTAAATACTTAAGCACCTACTATATGCAAAGTATTGGATCATAAAAGCTCTTAAAATATTATGAGGCCTAAAAATCATTTTACATATATATGTACATATATATGTATAATTTGATCACAAAAGTAAGGAATCCTTAGCTAATTGGTTCAGCGTGGCTGGAAAATCAGAATGACGTTTAACGATAGTGAAAAAGGCAGGTAAGAACCAGATTGTGGAAGGTTTTAAAGATCAGGCTGAAGAATTAATATTTTATCTCACAGGCAACAGGAAATCCCTAAGGGTTCTTAAGCAGGTAAACAGCACAATTAGACCTGTACCACAGGAAGTTTATGCTGCATGAAGAATGACCCCCAGAGGGGAAGAAATTTGAAGCTGAGATCAATGAAGAAGCTTTTTCAGTGGGTCATGTTAAGAGGAAAAGATGACTGACGTTACAGAAAAATATTATGGAAGTAGAATCAATATGACTGGGCAACTGAAGTCTTCCTGAATAAGAATCCATTCCATGATATACCTGACAGGTATTCTTCAAGTCTTTGAAGACCTCTGGGAAGACTAATTCCTATGGTTGACCATTCTATTTTTGGATAACTTCAAGGAAAGCCTAATTTACAACCCACTGATTATGATTCTGCCTTTTGGAAAAAGTCTATTCTTCCTTCCCAGCAACAGTCTTTCAAATACTTGTAAATGCTATTATATTCCCCTGTTATTCTTCTTATGACTAAAATATTTTTAACTAGTCAGATCCAGGTACTGACAAATGTTTCACCCTTGTTAACTTCCCGTCATTCTGTTACATATGTACCTCCTGACACTGCATCTCTTGTTATGTGAACAGCAATCAAACAACACTACCACTGCTTCTAGAAAATGTATGCCTATAATAGAATACCCTATGTTTTGATTTATCATCCTTATGACTTTCTAGACCAAAACTCTTCCCTAGCCTCTACTCCCCTGTGACAAGCTAACTCTCTTTAATTCAGGGAATTAAAAATTAAAAATCCCTAGCATGTGGTACAGTGTTGCACGTAGTAACCATTTAATAAATACCTTTTAATTAATTTATAAATTTAGTTCCTTCAACAGATTGTCACATTGCATGATTTTAAAGGCCCTCTGATGTTCTAGCTTTCCACTTCTGTATACTATACAGATTATCAATGTCCTTCTTATCATGCAATGCCTAGAACTAAATATAATACTCCAGATATAGTCTAATCATGAAGAAGAATAGTGGGATTCACATTTATTAGTTATGGACACTATGAATCTCTAAATGTAGCCTAACATTGCATTATATTTGTTGACTTCCATATCTGTCAACTCACACTGAGCTTGCAATCTATTACAATTCTCAGATATTTTCCACATAAACTAATGTATACCCATATGTCAACTTCAATTTGTGTAGTTGCTTTTTTGAGCCTCAAGTATGAAAGTTCATATTTATTTCTATTAAATTTCATATTATCAGATTCAGCTCTTAGCATTTAGTCCTTAGTAGTGTTATTCTGCTCTCTTCTCTCCTATCCTGCAGATAACTCTCAAACTTTTAAGTATAGTCCTAAACTCTCTGCTGAACTATCAGACATTACTGTCTGGATATATTCTCTTGGATGTTCAGTAAACAAATGAAATGTATTAATTCCAAAGTGAAATTTTCTATATATCTATATATATATATATATCTACATATAGATATATATATATAGAAATATATATATATATATATATATATTTCTATATATCTGCTACTCCTCCAAATTTACCAATTTCTTGGAACCACAAACACTTTTAACTTTAAACTACATTTACTAATATTTTCTTGATCTACACAATTAGCAAAATAATAAATCAAATTGGAATTTGTAAATATTTCTGAGGTATAAATGCTCACAATGAAAATTTAACAATGCGCTCTGCCAAATCTTAGAGCTGACGTCAGCACAAAAGAGAATTGGCAATTGGAAAGGGGAAGAGAGGGATAGATAGGGCTTGGCTTAGAGCTGGTGATGGCAAGGAAATAATGTAGAGGCTAATTCTAGGCAAGATAAGATGAAAACTCACCTATCTGAGCCCATGGTGTTTTATGGGGAGGAAAAGCTCAAGCTTCTAGTAGATGTGGAGATGAATAGAAGAAACATGGTTTGGAGCTGGTGGCTAGAAAGTCTTCCCACCCTGTCTTCCCCCTATCAATTTTCAATTTTATCCCCCTACTAAAAATTTCCTCAATTTCATAGCATCTCATAAATCCATCTTCTTTTTTCCACTTAACAAAATCACCTGGGGTTGTGACTCCTATAGGATAAAATGCAAACTCTTCAGTCTGATGCTGAAGACCTCCCACAACCCTGGCTCTATTTACCGTTCCATGCTCATTTTATGAATACTACACTCCAGTCAAATATGACTAACTGTTCTCCACACTTAGTCTTCCATCTCTCATCTTCATGCACTTACACAAATAACTTCTCATGCTTGAAGTGCCTTTTTAACTATACCTTTCAGATTCCTTTTCTTCAGCTGAACTCGGGTGACAACATTTTTAGGAACTCTTCCCTGACTCCCTCCATCTGAGTGTTCTTGCTACTAAAATATCCCAGTAATAAACTTATTTGTGTACAAGTTCTATTTCCTCAGTAGAACATAATAGGGCATAATATTTAATTTTTATAACCCCCACACTTAGCATGATACTTTTATATATAGCAAGTGATTAACATATATTTATTGAATTACCTTAATATACTATTTTAGTAAACTTGTCAAAAAAGGAAATGGCATTTATTCTTAATGAAATCATTGTGATTACAATTTCCTATTCTGGATTTTTAGTAATTATTCTTTTAAAAAATGCATCCTAGAAATTTACCAGGAATTGAATTCTACCCCAAACTTTGAAGATTAAAAAAATGAGGGTAAGAAAGAGTAAGTGAATTTGCACCATATATCTTTGATTCAATTAACACCCCCCCCAAAAAAGAAACACCACATGGATACAAATCAAATTAACCCTAAGTGATAAGACTTCAATTTTAAAATTCAGCTTTTCCTGTTAGAAAAGTTACCTTCATGGCAAAGCTAGATGGCATCATATTCTTTGGCCATTCAAACTCTGTTGTGTGAATTCGTATACCAGATTCAAGTAAAAGCGTAACTTTAAAGTCTGGCCTATGGGGGAAAAAAAAATAAAATAAAATATACCTTAAAAAATAATATTTGCCAAAGAAACAATTCTGAAAAAATTAAGGTGAAAAATGAACAACCTCAAATTTAAATAATCAGAATAAGAAATATAAAATAATCTTACTTTTGAAGGCGTATAAGATATGTCTTATTATCCACATCATAAATATTATATACTCTCATTCCCAACAAGCTGAAAGGCAAATGAAAACATGTAAGTCACATTTTGCAGGACTGAGAAAAACAGTATACATGGTAGAATATAGGTTGCATCAACAACATACACAGATTTACAGATCTAATCTTATAATTTAAAAGTTGAGGAACTAGACGGATAGATAAGTAACTTACATAAATTCACAAAAATAGATATGGACAGAGCTAGAACTTAAGAGAAAAAGAATCTTATTTAAAAGTGCTCTCAGGTCATCTAGTCCAATCAATACCTGAAAAAGGGCACCCTTTACTTTTTTCTTTTTCTTTTTTTTTGCTGAGGCAATTGGAGTTGGGTTAAGTGACTTGCCCATGTTCACACAGGTAGGAAGTGTTAAGTGTCTGAGGCCACGTTTAAACTCAGATCCTCCTGACTTCAGGGCTGGTGCTCTATCCACTGTGCCACCTAGCTTCCCTCCTCCTCCTTTTACTTCTCTGACAGGTTTTTAGCCAGCTTGAAGACTGTCCACTCTACTTCTGGACTGTTGTAATGGAAATCTTTCCTTTTAATAAGCTGAAATATGCTAATTCTTAAATTCCACTCATCCATTCTGCCCAGGAGTCCAGCTTTTTTTCCACATGAAAGCCCTTAAAATATATGAAAAAATATATATCCTCCTTTCCTCTGGCATACATCCCCAGTTTCTTCAAACAATTCAAATTTGGTATGATTTCCAGGCCATTCCATCTTGGTTGTTATCCTGTGGATTGAATCCATCTAAGTCACGTTTTTTCCTAAAATGTCATGCTCAGAGCTATACTCTTCCTTTCCATTTTGAACACTATGTCTCTCCTAATACAATCTAAAATCAGGGTTTTTTTGCTGCCATTCGACACTTTATTCCCAATGACTTGAGAACAAAAGCATTTCAAATATAATAGCTAAAAGGAATAAAAAAAGAACTCTCACAACAAGGGGCAATACTAACTATTCTTACATCCTGGATCTATTCTTATTCTGACATCTTCCCCCCAAAAATCTGACTTTAGACTGTATTAAGAGAGATCTAGTATAATAAAATAATGGTAATGACTAATCCCATTTATTTAAATTTCTCTTTTTACATGAGATCTCTAATTTCATCTCCTACTGACACACTTAATTATCTGTAAAGTTACAGAATTAAGTGTTAACACTTAACAGTTAAGTTTAACCATCTCCAAGTGTAGGAGAGGCTACCTATGCCACTGCAGAGGTGAGGAGCTTTCCCGAATTTTCAAGCTCATCCTCGGAGCTTGGCTAAGGCTTGGCTCACATTAATAGAATGCTTTAAAGATTGAAATGGGCTTTTAAAGAATCTCGGTTCTCCCAAGGGAATCCATTCGGGAGTGGAGTCACGGCCCGTAGACGATAAGCAATGATAATTTCCCAGATGGAAAGAGCCCATTCCAGGCCGGCCCCAGGTTTCAGGAGCTCACGGTAGGCGAATGCTCTGCCTTCCGCCCACCTTCACACTCAGGTTGGTCGGCCACCCGCTCCCCAAAATTCGAGGCTCCACTTCGCCCGAACGGGGCCTGGAATTATAAGGAAAACGAGAGGGGACCTCAGGTATGTCGTATCATTATCAGGTATGTCGTATCAGATCTCTCTCTGCTCCCCACGGCAAAGATCCAGCCTGCTCGATCCTACCTGGCATTGAACTCGGAGAGGATGGCGCAAATATCTACGGAGCTGAAACGAGTCTTCATGGTGAAGGATCCAGAGGCACTCCGATTCCTGACCAGCAGCTTCCTCCTTCAAGTCTGTCTGCTCAGACTCTGAGCGGCTCACTGTGACACGCAGGCGCAGAAATAAAACTGACGGTGGACCGATGGACCCAAAATTCATTAAAGCGCGTGTTTAAGTAAGTTGGTACATAATGTATTTCTACTTCCTTAAATTAGACAGAGACAGAAAGTCTTTATTCTACTAAATCTATCCTCCCGCACAAATATCCTGACGAAATTCAAGGAGGGCAATCGATTCTGTGGCTTTTCTTTATTTTTCTTCCTTTACATATACTTTCCCATCTGAAGTCTTAGTGACTCCTGGTGGTCCAAAAATTCTTTGCTTCATATTTTCGGATAATTTTGTGAAATGTCCAGCGGGAGGCAGTGCGGAGCAAAGCCTTAGCGCGTAGATTCTTTGTATGCAAGTTGTGCTGTCAATTTTAACAAAAAGAAATGCGACTTCTCCTTTAGAAAGCAGAGTTCAGCCAACAACTTTAACACGGAGACGTTGAGTCTCGCTATCTTTTTCTGCCTTTTATTTTAAGTTCAACTAATTTATAGGAAAGATTTACATGTATGAAGCCACTCTCCTTCTATTCCCCCAAATTTTATGGTTTTGTTTTTGTTTTTATGTAAAGCTTATAAATATAGCAAAATGAGAAAAAAGAGAGACCGCGTCTCACTATCTTGCCCAGGCTGGAGTACAGTGGCTATTCACAGGCGCGATCCCACTACTGATCGGCACGGGAGTTTTGACCTGCTCCGTTTCCGACCTGGGCCGGTTCACCCCTCCTTAGGCAACCTGGTGGTCCCCCGTTCCCAGGGGGTCACCATATTGATGCCGAACTTAGTGCGGACACCCGATCGGCATAGCACACGGCAGCCCAGAACTCCTGGGCTCAAGCGATCCTCCAGCCTCAGCCTCCCGAGTAGCTAGGACTACAGGCGCGCGCCACCACGCCCGGCGAGAGTGTAGGGCGAGCCGCAAGACCTCGAAGCTATGGACCCGAATGACGTAACTTGGAGAGGGAGGAGTGGGGCGGGGCCGCTAGAGTTGGTTTGAGGGCAGCTCCTATTCTATACGTGGCAATGGTGAAATCTGATTTGTCTTAAAAGCTGCAAAGCAGGAGGGAACAAAATAAGGGAAAGTCGGTATGTATAGGGAAAAAGGATGGTGGACGGTACAAGTTACTATTGATACCAAAAATAAAAGATGCACTCCGCTCTTTTTCATTTGCTGTCTTCCACCTGGAATGCCCTCCCTCTTCATCCTTGCCTCCTGGCTTCCTTCATTTACATCTTTTGCAAGAAGTTTTTCTTGGTTTCCTTTAGTAATCTCCAACATATCCTGTGTATACTTTTGTTTGCTTGTTGTATTCTCCCATTAGAACGTAAGGTTCCTGAAGGCAGGGACAGTTTTTGCCTGTTTTTATATCCCCTTAACTTAGAACAGTGCCTACCGCATAGTAAGCACTTAAGTAAATGCTTGTTTACTTGACTTATTGTAGCCACTTAAAACAGTAGGAAAGAGGGAAGGAAAGAAAGAAGAAATAGAAGAAATAAAAAGAAGGAAAATATTTTAAATTTTTTTATCAGTGGCAGCATTTTTTAGCTTCCCAATTGATTCCCAAAATTGATCCCAATTTTTAAGTTGAAAGGGAATAAGACTTTTAAATGTAGAAATTTTGTTTTTAAACTCACTCATTTCTTTTTTTCTTTTTTTATCGTTTTCTTTTTTTCTTTTTATTAAAATTTTTTATTTTTCAAAACAGTGGACAATTCAATATTGCCCCTCGAAAAACCCTGTTCCTATTTTCCCCTCCCTACCCCCACGCACTCTCCTAGATGGCAAGTAGTCCAATATGTGTTAAACATGATAGAAATATACCTTAAAAACAATATACGTTTACATATTTATACAATTATCATGCCGCACAAGGAAAAAAAAAGAGAGAAGCAAAATAAAATGTAAACCAACAACAAAAAGAGTGAAAATGCTATGTTGTGAACCACACTCAGTTCCCTCAGTCCTCTCTCCCAGTGTAGATGGCTCTCTTCATCACTGAACAACTGGAACTGGTTTGAATCATCTCACTGGTTTTTTTGGGAGGGAGGGGGTGGTTTGTTTATTTGTTTTATTTATTTATTTATTTATTTGTTTGTTTGTTTATTTATATCTGCAAAATATATGCATGGGTAATTTTTCAACATTGACCCTTGCAGGGGTATAATTTGATTTTACTTTGATAATATGAAAAAGAAACTAGAGGTGGAAGGGGTATGATACTGGAAAAAGAGGAAAAAGGAGGTAAAATAAGGTAACAAAAAAAAAAAGAAGGTAAAAATAAGGTAATCTCATGAAGAGGCAAAGAAAACCTAATATAATTGAGGGAAAGAAGGGAGGGGGGTGAATATTGTGTGAATTTTACTTTCACCAGATTGGGCTCCAAAAGAGTATATCAGACACATTTGGTTTCACAGAGAAACTTGTCCCTCCTTATAGGGAAGTGGAGGGAAAGGAGGAAAAGAAAGGGAAAGACAAATAGAAGGAAAAATAGAAGAATTAGGGGAAAGATATAAAAAAGGGGAAGGGACTGTTTCGGGGAGGTGGTCATCAAAAGCAAAATACTGGGGAAGGGGAAGGGGAAAAGAGGAAAGGAAAGAGAAAAACATAACTTTGGGCAAATAAGATGGCAGGAAATACAGAACTAGTTATTTTAACTGTGAATTTAAATGAGGTGAACTCTCCCATAAAACAGAAGAGGATAGCTGACTGGATTAAAAGTCAGAATCCTACAATATGTTGTTTACAAGAAACACATCTAAAGGACAAAGATACATACAGAGTAAAGGTAAAGGGCTGGAGCAGAATCTATTATGCTTCAGGTGAACAAAAAAAAAGCAGAGGTAGCAATCCTGATCTCAGATCAAGTAAAAGCAAAGATAGATCTAATTAAAAGAGATAAGGAAGGAAACCACATTTTACTAAAGGGTACCATAGATAATGAAGCAATATCAATACTAAACATATATGTACCAAGTGGTAGAGCATGGAAATTCCTAGAGAAGTTAAGAGAGATGCAAAAAGAAATAGACAGCAAAACTATACTAGTGGGGGATCTCAATCTTGCTCTCTCAGAATTAGATAAATCAAACCACAAAATAAATAAGAAGTTAGGGAGGTAAATAAAATGTTAGAAAAGTTAGGTATGATAGATCTTTGGAGAAAATTGAATGAAGACAGAAGGGAGTTTACTTTTTTCTCAGCAGTTCATAGAACTTATACAAAAATTGACCATGTGTTAGGGCATAAAACCCTCAAAATCAAATGCAGAAAAGCAGAAATAGTAAATGCATTTCTTTCAGATCATGATGCAATAAAAATCACATGCAATATAAGGCCAGGAGAAAATAGACCAAAAATTCATTGGAAATTAAATAATCTAATCCTAAGGAATGAATGGGTTGAAACAGCAAATCATAGACACAATCAATAATTTCATCCAGGAGAATGATAATAGTGAGACAACATACCCAAAATTTGTGGGATATGACCAAAGTGGTTATAAGGGGTAATTTTATATCTCTAGATGCTTACTTGCATAAAACAGAGAAAGAGAAGATCAATGAATTGGGCTTACAATTTAAAAAGCTAGAAAATGAACAAATTAAAAACTCTCAAATACCAAATTGGAAATTCTGAAAATAAAAGGGGAGATTAATAAAATTGAAAATAAGAAAACTATTAAATTAATAAATAAAACTGAGTTGATTTTATGAAAAAAAACCCAACAAAATAGATAAGCCTTTAGTTAATTTGATTAGAAAAAGGAAAGAGGAAAATCAAATTGTTAGTCTCAAAAATGATAAGGGAGAACTTTCCACCAATGAAGAGGAAATTAGAGCAATAATTAGGTGTTACTTTGCCCATCTTTATGCCAACAAATTTGATATTCTAAGTGAAATGGAGGAATAGCTACAAAAATATAGATTGCTCAGGTTCACAGAAGAGGAAATAAATTATTTAAATAGCCCCATTTTAGAAAAAGAAATAGAACAAATTATTAATCAACTCCCTAAGAAAAAATCTCCAAGGCCGGATGGATTTACATGTGAATTCTACCAAACATTCAAAGAACAATTAATTGTAATACTATATTAACTATTTGAAAAAATAGGGAAAGAAGGTGTACTACCAAATTCCTTTTATGATACAGATATAGTGATGATAGCTAAACCAGGTAGGGTGAAAACAGAGAAAGAAAACTATAAACCAATTTCCCTAATGAATATTGATGCAAAAATCTTAAATAAAATATTAACTATGAGATTACATAAAGTCATCCCCAAGATAATATACTATGACCAAGTAGGATTTATATCAGGAATGTAGGGCCGGTTCAATATTAGGAAAACTATCAGCATAATCAATTATATTAAAAACCAAACTAACAAAAATCATATGATTATCTCAATAGATACAGAAAAAGCATTTGATAAAATCCAACACCCATTCCTATTAAAAACACTAGAGAGTATAGGAATAAATGGGCTTTTCCTTAAAATGATCAGTAGCATCTATTTAAAACCATCAGCAAGCATCATATGTAATGGGTACAAACTAGAACCATTCCCAATAAGATCAGGAGTGAAACAAGGCTGCCCACTGCCACCATTACTATTCAATATTGTATTAGAAATGTCAGCTTTGGCAGTAAGAGAAGAAAAAGAGATTAAAGGTAATGAGGAAACCAAATTATCACTCTTTGCAGATGATATGATGGTATACTTAGAGAACTCTAGAGACTCAATTAAAAAACTACTAGAAATCATTCACAACTTTAGCAAAGTTGCAGGATACAAAATAAATCCACTAAAACATCAACATTTTTATATATTACCAACAAAGTTCAGCAGCAAGAGATACAAAAAGAAATTCCATTCAAAATAAGTGTCTATAGTATAAAATATTTGGAATCTATCTGCCAAGGAAAAGTCAGGAACTATAAGAACTAAACTACAAAACACTTTCCACACAAATAAAGTTAGACCTAATCCGTTGGAAAAATATCAAGTGCTCATGGGTAGGCTGAGCAAATATAATAAAAATGGCAATACTACCCCAATTAATTTACTTTTTTAGTGCCATACCAATCAAACTCCCAAGAAACTATTTTACAGATCTAGAAAAAATAGTAGCAAAGTTCATTTGGAAGAACAAAAGGTCAAGAATTTCAAGGGAATTAATGAAAAAAAAATGCTGATGAAGTTGGCCTTGCTGTGCCAGATCTAAAACCATATTATAAAGCAGCAGTCATCAAAACCATTTGGTACTGGCTAAGAAATAGAGTAGTCGATCAGTGGTATAGGATAGGATCTCAGGACAAACTAGGAAATAACTATAGCAAAGTAGTATTTGATAAACCCAAATACCCCAGCTTCTGGGATAGGAACTCACTATTTGGCAAAAACTGCTGGGAAAATTGGAAACTAGTGTGGAAGAAATTAGGGATTGACCCATACCTAACACCACATACCAAGATAAGATCTAAATGGGTTCATGATTTAGACATAAAGAGTGATATTGTAAGCAAATTATAGGAACATAGGATAGTTTACCTCTCAGACCTGTGGAGATGGAAGGAATTTGTGTGCAAAGAAGAACTGGGACTCTTAATTGAGCTACAGATAGATAATTTTGATTATATTAAGTTTAAAAGTTTTTGCACAAACAAAACTAATGCAGACAAGATTAGGAGGGAAGCAATAAATTGGGAAATCATCTTTACATTTAAGGGTTCTGATAAAGGCCTCATTTCTAAAATATATAGAGAATTGTCTCATATTTATAAGAATTCAAGCCACTCTCCAATCAATAAATGGTCAAAGGATATGAACAGACAATTTTCAGATGATGAAATTGAAACTATTTCTAGTCATATGAAAAGGTCTCCAAATCACTATTGATCAGAGAAATGCAAATTAAGAGAACTCTGAGATACCACTACACATCTGTCAGATTGGCTAAAATGTCAGGAAAAGTTAATATGGGCGGGGATGTGGCAAAACTGGGACATTGATACATTGTTGGTGGAACTGTGAATGGATCCTATCATTCTGGAGAGCAATTTGGAACTATGCCCCAAAATTTATCAAACTGTGCATACCCTTTGACCCAGCAGTGTTTCTAATTGTGCCTATATCCCAAAGAGATCTTAAAGGAGGGAAAGAGACCCACAAGTGCAAAAATGTTTGTGGCAGCCCTTTTTATAGTGGCTAGAAACTGGAAACTGAATGGATGCCCATCAATTGGAGAATGGCTGAACAAATTATGGTATATGAATGTCATGGAATATTATTGTTCTGTGAGAAACGACCAGCAGGAAGATTTCAGAGAAGCTTGGAGAGACTTGCATGAACTGATGCTGAGTGAAATGAGCAGAACCAGGAGATCATCATACACAGCAACAACAAGACTATATGATGATCAATTCTGATGGACATGGCTCTCCGCAACAATGAGATGTTTCAAACCAGTTCCAATTGTTCAGTGAAGAAGAAAGCCATATACACCCAGAGAGAGGGATGTGAAATGTGGACCACAAAATAACATTTTCATGCTTGCCAGGTATTATACCTGAGGGCAGCCGTCTCTTAACTCCTCCTGGGCTTTGGTGAGCATCCGGATACTACCAGTGTATTCACCCAAAGGAGAGTCACAAGCCAGAGGAAGATGAAATAAAGTAGTTCTTTATTCAGCCCCTCCCTCACAGCCAGCCTCCTCACTATATCTTCTCTCTTCTCTAAGCCTCGCCTCCTAGCTTTGCCTCTCCTCCTAGCTTTGCCTCTCCTCCTTGCCTCCTTTCCCCCCCCACTCTCTGTGGTCATGGCCTTTATTGTTTAGCAATTAACTTTGTATAGAGATGAAGAATTCAGAAAGAAGGTGGAGTTCTCATCCTGATAACAGAGTACACCTCGATGCAAGCCTGTTTTTAAGATCACTTTGAATAGCTCTTTTATTTGAGGCATCATCAGTAATCGGGGTCTCATGCCCTCAAGGGAGCTACACACCACACCCTCTGATCCTCATGTCAAAGACAAACTTCTTATCAGGATCCCCAACTTTTCATTTTGGGCCCTAACACATGCTCTCTATTGATGTTTGCTTGCATTATGTTTTCTTTCTCAGGTTTTTTTTTTTTTTTTCCTTGTAGATCTGGTTTTTCTTGTACAGCAAGATAACTGTATAAATATGTATACACATAAAAAAAAAGATTGTAAGCTTCTTGGGGACAAAAAAAACCTCATTGACCCTTGCGAAACTTTCTGTTCCAAATTTTTCCCCACTTCCCACCCCTTTCCCTAGATGGCAGGTAGTCCAGTACATGTTAACTGTGTTAAAATATATGACAAATCCAATACATGTGTATATATTTATACATTCATATACCATAGTTTATTCAGCCACTCTCCAATTGATGGGCATCCATTCAGTTTCCAGTTTCTAGCCACTACAAAAAGGGCTGCCACAAACATTCTTGCGCAGGTGGGGGCGCCCTTTCCTTCCTTTAAGATATCTTTGGGATATAAGCCCAATAGAAAC
>JAJPUD010016485.1:2636-33945 GCA_023553655.1 Myrmecobius fasciatus
AAGATGACAGGAAAAGATAATGATGAATGTTGGAGGAGATGTGGGAAAACTGGGACACTGATACATTGTTGGTGGAACTGTGAACGGATCCAACCATTCTGGAGAGCAATCTGGAACTGTGCTCAAAAAGTTATCAAACTGTGCATACCATTTGACCCAGCAATGTCTCTACTGGGCCTATATCCCAAAGACATTTTAAAGGAGGGAAAGGGACTCACATGTGCAAAAATGTTTGTGGCAGCCCTTTTTGTAGTGGCAAGAAACTGGAAATTGAAAGGATGCCCATCAATTGGAGAATGGCTGAATAAATTATGGCATATGAATGTCATGGAATATTATTGTTCAGTAAGAAATTGCCAGCAGGATGATTTCAGAGAGGCCTGGAGAGACTTGCATGAACTGATGCTGAGTGAAATCAGCAGAACCAGGAGAACATTATACACAGCAACAAGACTATACGAGGATCAATTCTGATGGACATGGTTCTTGTCAGCAATGATGTGATTCAAACAAGTTCCTATTGTACAGTGATGAAAATAGTCATATACGTCCAGAGAGAGGCCTGAGGAAACTGAGTGTGAACCACAGCATAGCATTTTAACACTTTCTGTGAATATTTCCATGTATTTTGTTTTCCTTTTTAGGTTGTTTTTTTTCTCTCTTTCTAGATCTGATGTTTCTTGTACAGTAAGATAACTGTATACATATGTATACATATATTGGATTTGTCATATAATTTAACATATTTAGCGTGTATTAGATTACCTGTCATCTAGGGGTGGAGGGGTAGGGGAAAAGCTTGGAATAAAAAAAAAGTTTTGTAAAGGTCAATGTAGAAAAATCACTTATATGTTTTGTAAATAAAAAGCTTTTAATAAAATAAAAAAATCATATATACCTTTGAACAAGTGATGCAGTTACTACTAGGCATGTTTTTCAAAGATATAAAAATAAAAAGGAAAATGACCCATATTTACAAAAATATTTATATTAACTCCTTTAGTAATGTCAAAGAGTTGGACATTGATGTGATGAACAATTGGGGAATGGCTGAACAAATTGTGGTATGTAGTTGTGATGAAATACTATTGTACTATAAGAAATAATGAGCAGGATACTCTTAGAAAAATATGGAAAGTTTTACATGAACTGATACAAAGTGAAATTACCAGAACCAGGAGAACATCTACATGGTAAAAACAATATTTTATGATTATCTACTATGAATAACTTAGTTATTCTCAGTAATATAGTGATATAAGACAATTCTGTAAGATTTATATGGAAAGGCCCTCTCAGTCTCCATGGGAAAAAAAAACTGGGAGAACCTCAAAGCAGACCAAATACATGTTTTCTTTACTTGTGGTTTTCTTTCACACAATGACTTACATGGAAATGTGTTTTGCATGACTACACATATATAATCTATTTCAAATTGCTTGACTTATCAATGGATGGGGGAAGGGAAGAATAAAGAGATTTTAGAAATGAAAATTTGAAAAAAAATATTAAAATTGTTTTGCAAATAATTAGAAAAAATGAAATATTAAATAAGAAAAAATGTTCTCCCCCAACTCGTATTGCAATTTTGTCTCTATACATACAAATAAGGAACAAATATTTCTCAAAATATGATATTTTAGTCATCTAGACTTTCAGTAATTAAAATCATACTTCTCAATCATACTACTCAAGAATGTTTTACTTCACAAGAAATTGATATCATGAGGACATGTTCCCTCCAAAAAAATTAAGAATAAAAAGGAATGCCCTGAGCCAACCATAACAGTAAATACTATTAGCTCTTCAAAGAAGTAGTAGCTATTAGTTTTTCAAATATAGGAAATACTACATAATGGCAAAAAAAATAAGCAACTAATAAAAATGCTGATGATGGTGGCGGTGGTAGTAGTGATAATAGGTGGTATTTACATTGTGTATAAAGGTATGCAAAGTGTTTAACATATGTTAACTAATTTTATCACAGCAAACATTGTGGTATGTGTTATGATAATAAGTTATTGTGATTATGAAACTCTCATCTTATCAAATTTGAATTCTCTAAAAATCCACATTTTACTTCAAAACACAGTTTAAGTTTTACATTATCCCAGAAGTCTTTTTAAATTAGTTCTTCAGGATGTCCAGGAATAATCTTTTTATATCTCTGATCTTCCTTAGCACTCCAGTTACTCAACAGTTATATTGGTCATAGTCATATTATGCTTTAATGTTTGTAATTTTTTTGCTTTTCTGTCCTTTCCATTAGATCACAGGAAGAAAAATGCTTTCTATATGTTGTGCAATTCTCTCAATCTGCTGAATGGAGAATTTAGCTCAATCAATATTTATTGACTGTCTTTGGTTGTTAAGAACTGAACAGTAAACCTAGTTTCAGAACCATGAATTTGGAGTACAATGACAAAAATGTAAGGTCCACTTATTATCAAAGTTCTAAGTCAGTCTTATTCTACCATAATGATGAAAAAAGTAGTCAAACAAAACAAATTCCTCATTACTCATGTTCAAAAGGTATCTCTGACTAATGTGGAAATATGCTTAACATGATTGTATATGCATAACCTATATGAGATTGCTTGCTGTATTGGTGAGGGGAAAAAGGAAAGGAGGAAGGGAGAAAAATTTGCAACTCAAAATCTTAGAAAAATAAATGTCAAAAACTATCTTTACATATAGTTAGAGGAAAAGTACTATTAAGAGGAAAAAAATATAAACATCTTAGAAAAAGGCAATAGATTGAGCCTCTATTATCTTAGTATGAATGAGTTGCTAGGAGAGAAGAAAGTTTTAACAAGTGAACATTGGATGCCTTGGAAAAACACAAATGCTGGATACTGTAAGGGAGAGACAGGTACAAGACAAATGTTCCTTATTTCAGGATTTTGTCAAAAACTGAATTTGATAAGGAGCTTTAATATAATTTATTTAATAAAAATTGTGTTGTATATTTTGAAGAAATAGTAAGTTGTATATGGTAGATTTGCAGTTTTAAACACAATTATCTTTTTATTGTATGTTATAGAAATGTTTTTATTTCATAGATATGTATTAATGTAAAAATTTGCTCTTAATTAAAACAAGGTTTTCTTATTAAATTTAATAACCACTGACAAGCATAAATACTCAAGGAAACAACTTTTCAAAAAAAAAAAAGTAGATGCCTTTTTAAGCAGATTAAGGTCCTGATTTCTTTGTCTTCAAGATGTAGGGAATATTTCATCTTGACCCTCTGGAATCATAACTGGTCATTTCATTGATAAAGAGAAATTAAGTCTTTCAAATTCATTTATATTTACCATATTGTTATTATTATATTACTCATTTTCCTGATTTTGCACACTTCATTTTGTATCAGTTGGTACAGTCTTTCCAGGCTTCTCTTAACTGTCCCTTTCCTTTGGTTTATTTTTATCTGTCTCTTTATATATATATATATATATATATATATATATATATATATATATATATGTATATGTATATATATATATATATATTTGTTAGAAGAGTTCTAGTATTTCTTCTCTCTTCTGTCTCTGTCTCTGTCTCTCTCTGTCTCTCTCACTTCTCCCTCCCTCTACCTTTTTCTGTCCCTCGCCATCTCTGCTTTTATCTCTTTCTTCTTTCCTCCCATTCTCTTTTTCTACTTCCCTCTTTCCCTCCCACATTTTGGGGGGAAGTGGTATCAAAAAGTTTTTTAAAAACCTTGAAAAAAAAGGAAGTAAAAAAGATAATGTGATAAATTCGGGATTTTTTTTCTTAATTTCAGATATATACCTTAAATATTTTCATAGGGAAAAATATTTTTAACAGCAAGATATTTCTCTTCTACACAAGGTACTTGCTTTATAATCCAGTTCTTCTACCAACACAATACTCAAAACTAAAGGTTCAGGATCTGAGATCCTGGGAGATCCTACCAGATTTGAGCTCTGTCTAGCTGTGAAGCCAGGCTAATACCTATCTCACAGGAGTGTCCAGAGGAATTTTTTGAAATGAATTTTACAAAGCTCTTTGGAGATCCTTGGATAAAAGGTGCTGCCGAAGCACATATTCTTATCTCCCCAGTTGCCACAGAGGCTGCGATTTCCCATGGCATTTTGTATCAACTTGAGAAAAAGCCAGGGTGAGCTGTGCAAAATGCGAACATTGGCAACTGGGAGAGACAGATAGCCAATTTAGCTCAGATGGGCCAGTGTGATCTCCAGGGATGATGAAAGGTAGCCTGGATTGTAATTAGTGGATCAGGATGTTGATTCTTTTTCCAGACTAACTGAAGCCATTACAAATTGGTAAAATTACACAGTTTGCACTTGGTAATTTTATTTGGCTACTCAGAAAATAGCTCCTAGGAAAACTCAAAGTGGCATAGTATCAAAATGCATAATATGAAGAGCTTGTTATTGAACTTGAAAAGTATTTGGCAATAATCATTTCATTTATAGACTGCTTATTTCTACAAAAGGAAGAAAGTAAACATTTCTATCAAGATCCTCCTGTTCACTTTTGACTGTGGATAAAGATGTTGAGCAAAATATTGCCAGGGGGAGAACAGCCTTTAATTTATGCCTCTTGCATTATTTTAAGTGTCAAAACAAATACTATATTTTGAATTCCTCTAATTCAAGTAAGCTACATTTTGGCTTTTTAAAAGCTATTAATTTCCAGTGTCTGAGTTTGTAAATATCAACTCTAATAATCATGTCTTTGTTTCCTTACTGAAAAATAAATTATGCATTCTATAATTCTATAATGTGACATAAAAACATCAATTTCTTTTGGGAAAGTGGGGTAAAAACAAACAAACAAACAAAATCCCTTAAAATAACACCTGCTCTTTCTGCACCAATGGTGAGAGAAGCTACTGAGAGGAAGTACCACTCAAAGACTAGATAAAAATGTGGGGGGAAAATCAATAAATATCTAAATTATTTAAAGCAAAGCTCCAACAGGGTGTCTTACTGTCATGCATCAGACCCCATATCTGAAAGCAGACAGGTGGACTGTCGACAGCTCACATTGGTTTGGACGCTTTCTGCAGCATGCTCATTAGTAGCTCATGGTCTAGGTTCCCTGTTAGTAGAAAGGCAGGGATCACAGCAGGAAGTTATATCTCAGGCTTCTCACATTCCTGCTCTATCTTAGCAAAGCTTTGCAAATCCTTTTCTGGCAGCTCATTAGTAGGTGCACTGATGCATAAGAGACAGTCATTAGAAGTGTTTTTCAACATTGGCTTTTGATCAGGTGACTAGTAGCATCGTAGAGACATTTACTTACATTGTTTTCTATAAGAGATTCTGTTGCTATATTGAGAATGACATACATATAAAATGTGGAAAACTAGCTTGACCTTTCTGTGACAAAGGGGGGAAAAAAGCTCCATTAGTTCCCTGAATCTTGCCTTTATATTGTAAACTATGACGTAATAGAAGCATGGAGTACTCCCTCAGCAACTGTGCTCTTTTAGCTTTAATAATCTAAGCCAAGTTCAAATCTATCATTTGATTTAGGGTTATGGCAAGAGGGACACCAGTGTAAGCGAATACAACTAGCATGTCATAAGCTTTATGGAGTCTCCTCTAATGTTGGGCATCCGTTTCTTTCACCATAAAGGTTGACATTCCATATAAGGACAAAATCCATCTTCTATTGCTTAATAAAACATCATAAAAATTTAGCCGACCAAATGGGAATGGCTGATTAACCTCTAAAGAGAGTTATATACAAAGACCCCCAGGGAAAAAATTTTATTAGGCATAAGCATAAGGTAAAGAAATAAGCATCAGGAAAGACCATATAGACTGTAAGAGGAAATATATTACAACAGAGCCCCAAATATCTATATCTATGGAGATACATGTATTTTTTAATAAAATAAAACAGCATTATGTCTGGGAATATTTTCCCTGATATGTTTCCTTTTCATTAATGCTTCAATCTGCTAACCCTGTTCTTTACTCCCTCTCACCCTCATTTTGTAGGCTTTAATTTCTTGAAGAGGATTACTTAATCGGTTCCTAATTTGTCCACTGGTTTTTCACTGATGGAAGGAAATCATGTTGCACATATGCTCTATCATGAAATCTAATAAAAGGAAGAAGAGAAGCCTCTTCTGAAAACTTTGGAGAAACAAAATACATCAGCTTAATCAGGCCTGCGCTTGGGCCATGGAGGAACATGACATGCCAATTACATAAAGTTTCAACTTAGGGAAGACTCCTGCTGACTAATTCCAGTGTTGATTGTTTTCCGCTACATGGCTTTGAGGGCTTGTTAAGACTTAAAGGGAGGGAAAAGGGGATAGAGAGAGGGGTAACAATTGTAGGAATTCTTTGCTTCCATCAAACTGTCTTATGATTGCCAGCAATTAGTTAAGCTTCTTGGCAGGAAAATGACAAGATGGAACTTGACCAAATACAATGTGTGGAACACATAGGCATCTGCCCCAGCTGAAAGACATTACAATGTTTGTTAACCTTCGGGGTCACTCCTGATTCACTTCTGCAGACAGAAAACAAGATTTATATAACACAGATCAATACTGCCCTAAGACTTTCGCTATTGAGGATGCTCGATTGAGGCACTTCTCTTTATCAGTTTACCATGACACTAATGTATTTTGCCTGTTTTGCCTGGGCAGTGATGAATCTGTTGGCAAGAGAAAACAAATAAGTTCTGTTGTTGAGAGACATGTTGTCCATGATTTGTCTCAGCAGACATGCCAACTTGCTGGCCAATTCATTTCCTATTTAATTTAAGTGGCATATCTGTCTTCCCCTTTCAGGTATGTCTTTTGTCTACTGCACAACCATACTGGCAGTGTGAGAAAGGTTTGCAATAGAGTTCTTCAGGTAGACTGACATTGAAAACCCTGAACCAAATATATTATTGATTATAAATATATATATATATATATATATAATATATATTTGTGTGTATATACATACACACATACATATCTATATGTCTAACTATACCTATATATCTATAAATATATAGATATAGATATGGTTATTTTTTTCTTTCTTCCCTCCAGAAGCATTTTTTTAGCAAATAGTGCCCTGATCTAATGCAGAGTTTGGTCCATTGGCTGCTTGAGAAAACATCTCAGCAGACTATTCCAAAAATTTACTGAATTTGATATTGTTTGGGGATTAGAAATAGTCAGTAAATATCAGTCTTTACAGGTAGTTCTTACTTATTATTTTTGAAAGTATGTTCAGGTTTAGTTGGTGATGCTGACCAGATATTATTTAATGGTGAAACTCTTTGTGGCTTAAAATGAAAAATACTATATTATGACTGGTTGCATCCCCGGTCCAATTCCCTCTTTCTTTATTAAAGCAATTAGTTATACTCAATACTCACACTTTTAAGACACTCAATAAAATATGAGGATAGAAACAAAACCCAGAGAGGCCCATTGAAAAACATCCTCATCCTTCAGCCATGCTTTAAATGCACCTGCTTTAAAATGGGTAACACCACTTTCCATTGTACATGCACCAGTGAAACATAGCTAAGTGGTAATAAGAGAGTCAAGCAGGAAAGAGCTTACCATCTCAAATCATGACAAAGCTGACACTCAAAGCAAAGTGTCATCTAGCAAAACTGGAGCATAAGAGCTCCTCCAACTAAGGACATCCTTAAGCAATGGAATAGTTAATGTAGTCCCACACTCCATAAATGTGCCAACTAAATCTTTGTGGCAGAACACATTAATTATAGCAGTCAGTTTACCTTTCTCCTCCATAACATTTTTGATTAAAATTTCACACATTACAATGATATGTGTCTTTTCTACAAGCTGTGAAATTTACTCAGTCAATGGGTTCTGATTTTGTTCTTGAGAAGCTAATAATACATAAAAAATTGACTTATGATCTCTGACAACAAAATGAAAGACAACGCCTTTTAGGATATACTTAGAATTTTATATAAGCCATGATGGGGTTGAGCAAAACACTCATTAGTAATATTATCTGTCCACCCCCACCCCAAAGCAATAACTTCTCTCTTAATATGTTGGTTTAAAATTTATAACTGTATGGCTTAATTAAGCTGTAGATTATGTTTTGAAAGGTATATTCAATTTAATGAATCCCAGAAGATGAATAATAAACAATAAAAGATAATCAAAACATTTATCTATTTAATGGATTTATATTGTTAGTCTGTAAATGTTATTTAACAAATGTGCTAAAATTAAATGTATGAACAAGGAAAACCAATAATTGTAAAAATAGTGAAATCATTACTAACTATATTGACATGAAAAACTTTCTTTAGGTTAAGTGACTAAACTACAAAACAGAATAAATGCACATTTATTCTTATAAATATAAGGCTGTCAGTTGAAATCCAATTTTGTATAAAGATACAGTATGGTGTGGTTTTAGATTAGTTATTCTCCTGATTGCTTAAATCGCACCACACTGTTCTCCACTTAGAATCAGAAAATTTAATAAAGTAACCCTGAGCCATGATTGCTCCACTGTCCTAGCATTTATCACATCTAATGATTACATCTACATCAATCATGTCATACAATCACTCTTCTGGAGACTTCCTGGTTTTTCAGAGCTGTTTTAGTAACCTGAAAATACATATATATGTATTTGGTTTTAGTTGATCTGAAACACTTAGAAAACTTGAGATAATACTGGTTCTTAATTTATAAATAAAAAATACATCAAAAGACCCTAATTAGCACCTATTAAGACAAATCTATTCTTTTGATTAGCTGCTTTCCTTTTCTCCCTAACCAAAAGATAAAATAAATTGGTGGATGAATAAATAATAGCTTTTATACTTCAAACATAGAAATTCTCATTTTTATAGATTGGAATATTATTCAGTGGCTCTCAATCTCTTGGTTTCTATCAAAGAACTCATATCTTGATAGAAATATCAAGAAAACAACATAATTATGAGAAACAAAGCTATCAAATTAACTAATTGGCAGCTTGTTAAGGATTTGATATCAATCAGGTACTATGCTAAGCTCTGGTGATACAAATACACATGTAAGGCTAGTCTCTGCTCTCAAGCAGCTTATATTTTAAGAGGAGAATGTAATTCATATTATAGAATGGCTCCCTTTGATTATCATTCAAGCTAACATGTAATCATAAATACCAAAGGTTATTTTTTTGCCTAAAATTTCAATAGTATAATAAGGAAATGCAGCTATCAGATTTGAAAATGTTTGTGGAGTATTACAGACATATTGTGAAAATAAAAAGAAATAAGATTCTAAACTCTGACTTCATCAGTGTGTGTGTGTGTGTGTGTGTGTGTGTGTGTGTGTGCGTGTGATGGGACCTTTGGCAGGGTAGTGAAATCTAGGAACTCCAACTCTGAACAATGGTTTTAAATTCATAAAACAAAATACATAGGAATACAAAGGAAACTAATAGTTTTGAAAAATAGTTATCAAAATATTTAAAAAACACATCAGTTTAGAGACCTCATGTTAGGAATCCCTATTTTAGATCTTGTTACATTTTCCTAGTGTTTATTTTATTTCCTAGAACTTGGCAATATTCCTTAATAACAAGTACAACAAGACTGTCTAGATTGGCTTCAAGGATAGATACATCCAGGGATACAAGGATAGATACATCTCTAATGGTTTCTACAAACACCATTTTCCAATAGAGACATTCATGCTCTCTAAAGAGAGAGGGGCTACTAGTCTGAAAATATAACTATTTGCTCTCCTAAATATTGTCAATTTGGGATAAGATTTTGAGGTTTAGGATAAACTTATGACAGTGGCTCATTAATGGAGAAAAGATGACATCAAGTTTTAGATACAAGGCTTGATTCCTTTTCTATCAAATATTACTTCCACAATGAACACTCATAGCAAATAGCAAAGAACCCCATTTATCTAAGCTGAAAGCAAAACAGAAATGGGAAAAAGTATATACAGGATAACATATGCCAGTCATACAAAGTAAAAAAGCTCTACTACTAGGAATGAGGTAACTCAGCTCAACCAAAAGAGAGAGAAAGAGTGTCAGATCTCACCCGAGAAGAAAATTCTCTGAAGTTTCTCTTGCAGTGGGCTGGGAATAGGGACATGATGAAGATTGCCAGCTCCTCTCATGACAGCTTCTTCTAAGAACAAAAACAAACAAATAAATATATGTAGGTATGTGTGTGTGTATTCTTTCAGGAACCCAAAATAAGTTTGGTATCTTCCATCTTTTCTTTCAAATGGAAGAGAATCTTCTTCTGGAAGTCAGAAGAGTCGCAAAGAGATTGGAGAAATGTGTATCTTGTCCCCCTACATTCAACAACTCTAATCATAGGGCCAGGCATTTATCTTTACCAGTGAGAAAAGAATCCTATACCAAGAGGCTTTATGGTTCTAATTACATAAGAGTTGAATCATCTCCATAACACGGACCTGGTTGTATCTCCTGTGACAAGGCAACAAAGTAGAGTTACTAGAACTTCAGCCACTTCCCCAATAACCAGAAGGATTTGAAGTTTTTCAGGAATGGGACAAGAAGTCACTGTCCAGTCCCTTGAGGTATTTCCACCCTGTTGTTAAATGGCTTTGTTTTCAGGAAATTTTTTTGAAATAGTTTAAAACCCTCTTATGATCATTTCTCTCAGTCACTCAATTAGCATTTATTATAGGCCTAACATCAGCAGGCTCTCTGTTAAGCCATGGAGACACATAAAAAAGGGCAAAATATAGATCCCATTCTCAAGAAATTTGAAGCCTAAGATACTATTGTGTCCTTATTTCTGAATTATTATCAGGTCTTCCATTTGGTTTTCAATCATTAATTAGCCTGTCTACAAAAATCCTTTTTCTCAAACGCTTTTGTTACTTTTTTTGCTGCTTTCTTTGGTACTGTCTTTATTTCTTCACATTTTTCTTAAGCTGTGGAACTAAAAATTACAGATGGAGGGAAGCATGTATTTATTGAGCATTTAGAATGTTCTAGGCACTGTGTTAAGTGTTTTACAAATATCTCATTTTATTCTCACAACCTTTTAAGATGCTAGCATAATCCCATTTTTCAGATGAGAAAACTGGCAGCCATAGTTTAAATGCCTATACTGGATCACACATCTAGTAAATATGAAATCTGGATTTGAACTCAGATCTTCCTGGCTAAAATTCATTATTTTGTCCATCATTCTCAAAGAAGACCACTACATTAGGAAGGTAATGTCATGACTTGCAAAAGAATTGGATTTAAGTGAGGGAGGGATGTGAAAAATCTCTAGCCTTTCCTCCTGAGCCATCTGGGCCAAGTGGCAGTGATCAGGATGACTAGATATGGCCCCTGGCTTCAAATTCAGGTCTCTATCCATGTCCCAACCTCAAAAAAGAACTGTTCAGTAGGGATTGTGGAACAATACATAGAAATGAGCAAATGTTCTGTGGTGATACTCCTGTGGTACTTTTAATTTCTTCAGTAAGCAAAAGAATTCTATATTAAGTGTAGCTGATTAACTTGGTTAGTTTATAGAGTGGTAACCTTTGTTTAGAACTATAATTTTATCTTCCTCTTATTGAGGAGACTAGAAAACATTTACCAGATCATCATAGCCCATTGAAAGAAACCTGGATATGGAGAGAAGTTCAAATACTGATTCTGCCACTCCTAATTTGTGTTACTTTAGGCAAATGAAAATTTCCCTAGGACTTGGTTTCCCCATCTACAAAGTAAGGGGGCTGGACTAGTTTATTTCTAAAGTCCCTTCCAGATCTAAATCTATATTCCTATGATAGCTTATTGAATATAAGAATACCTCACAGAATCTCAGACCTGGAAATCATCTTATATGAGACACTATCTTATCCAGTACACATTTATACAAGAATCTATTGTACAATATCCCTGGAAATCTTTATGTGACTGTTGTGCCTCACAGTCAGCTGGTATTCTACTTTGCACTCAGCTATCAAGCTGATCTTCCTAAAGAGGAAATCTGACCATAACACTCCCCCAGTCTCCACTGAACAAGTTCCACTGGCCCCCTATTACCTTCAATAACAAATATATAATTCTCATTATATGTGTCATGTGGCTCCTTCCTACCTTTCCAAATTTCTAATACCTTATTCACTTTCTTCCAAGCACTCTGCAACCAGTGATACTAGACTCCTTACTTTTCCTTATATCACCCAACTATTCATTTTCACTGGCTGTCCCATGCTTAGAATGCTCTCCTTCATCTCTGTTTTCTGGCTATTCTGACCCTTCAATTCTTACCTAAAACAACCTCTCCCACAAAAGGTTACTCCTAGTTCCCCTTAATATTAGTGGTTTTCCTCTGAGATTACTTCCAATTTAATCTGCATGTAGTTTGTATGTGCATAGATGTTGAGGAAATGTATACATATAAGTAAACAATAATATGTATATTAGGTAAATTCAAAGGAAAGGAAAGGGAGAACATTACTATCTAGAATGACTAAGAAAGGCCTCATGTATAAGGTGACATATAAACTAAGTGTGGAAGAGACAGAAATAAAAAGAATTCATTCTAGCATGGGCAAAGACCTATGCAAAGGAACAGAGATGGGATCTATAAAATACTGGATGAGGGCTAGCAGAAAGGTCATTTTGGCGGGATTGCTGATTGTATAAAGGAAAGTAATGTGCAAATATACTGGAAGGAGATTGACAGAATTCATATATTTTCAGAAATAAGCTAGGCGTCAATAAGATATTTATTTGTAATAAGGGATGATTCCTATTAGAGAAAATGGAATTTGTGGGTAATATGTTGTTGTTGTTCAGCTGCTTCAATCCTATCTGACTCTTGATGACCCCATTTGGGATGTTCTTAATAATCATACTAGAGTGGTTTGCCATTTCCTTCTCTAGTTCATTGTACAGATGAAGAAAGTGAGACCAACAGGGTTAAGTGGCTTGCCCAGGGTTACAAACCTAACATCTGAAGCCAGATTTGAATTCAGGAAGACGAGTCTTACTGACTCCAGGTCAAGGGTTCTGTCCACTGGTCCATTCAGCTATCCGAGGTACTGTAATGAAGGAAAGGGAAAGAGAAAGGAAAGGGAAAGGAAGGGAAGGGGAATAAAAAGAGAGGAAAGGAAAGGAAGAAGGGAAGGAAAGGATGATGAAAAGAAGAACAAAAGGAAAAAAAAGAGCAAGAAAGAAAAAATATTTTAAATACTTAAAGAGAGTTGGAAGTTTAGAAAGGAACACACATATAAGGAAGAATATTTTACTATCATGTTAAATTTAATATATACATATGTATTTATGTGTATGTAAACTTGATAAAAGACGTTTACAGTTTCACATATAATCCTGTTTGTTATTTGTATGTTGATTTACTTCTATACTGATTCATTTTATGTTTGTTAAGCTCATTATGAAAAAGAAAACTATAGAAAAATAATAACTGCAAGAAAGATTTAAAAAAGCTAGAACTAGACTGTGGAGAGCTTTCAAAGACAAACAGGGGAATCTGCATCTTATCAGAAATTATAAAGAGTCACTGGATGTTAGAAATATTATAGAAGGATAATCAACAAAACTTAGCAACTTTTTGTTTGCATGGGGTACAGAAAAGGGAAGAGTTGAATGTAACACTGGGATTGGAAACCCAGATGACATGATATGTGGTTAATGCTCTTGGCAAAAATAGGGAAGGTAGCAAGAAGGGAAAGAGTGGGGAAGGTTAAGGTAATGAGTTTTGGAAATGCTGAATTTGAAATATCTATTGGAGATGTCTTATAGACATCTGCTACTAAGGTGCTAGAGTTCAAAGGAGAGACTGGATTTGTTTATATACAACTGGAACTCATGTATGAAAAGAAGGAAACATTGAGTCCATGAAAACCATTAATTTCACTTCAAGAGAGTATAGAGAAAGAAGAAAAGATTTTTCTTTTCTTAGGATGATGCCTTAGGACAGGATCCATCTTGAAGAAATAGAGCAAGGATGATAACTCTAAAAAGGAAAGAAGATTCAGAAAGGAGTGGCCAAATTTATAGGAAGAGAAATTAGGGAGATTAGTGCCCTGAAATCATAAGGAGAGAGAATTTACCCTAGCTAGTTTTTCCTGCCAATGCTTTTTACATGAATTTCTGAGACACATTTTTTATACAATAAATTTTATCAAGAACTATAGAGGGTTTTCTTCATTTATAAATAAAGCTTTTAACTCTTTTCCAAAGATACATACAAAAGTTGTACAAGCATCCACACATACAGATATATATATATATATATATATATATATATATATATATATACAACACACACACACACAAAATCATGAGAACAGTTTTTGTCCATAGAATCTCAAAGTCAGAAACTACATTAGATGCCACCTACTCCAATCAATAACTGTGTAAGAACCCCACTCTGCAACATTGTTAATATCAGCCTTTGTTCTTCTCAAGCTTAAGTGAGGGGGAAATCCACTACTTTCCAAGCAATCCTAATCCATTTTCACATGGCTCTAGAGGAAACCATGTGGTTCAGTGGATAGAAGCTTGGGATCAGAAAAAAACTGAGTTTGAATTTAGCCACAGGCATTTAATAGCCATGTGATCTGAGGAAAATCCATTTTTTTTGTCTACCAGTTTCCCCAAATGCAAAATGGAGGTAAAAGTAACTAACACTTTTCTCCATGAGGTAAGATTTGTGAGATGCTCAGCACATTGCTTGGCGCAAAAGTATGTGTCCAATAAATGTTTCCTTTTTTCCTTTATAATAATTAAGGTTTGTTTTTTCTGACATGAACTTTCATTTTCTTCCTTTCACTGTTCTTAATAATTGTCATTTCTGAGGTCTAAAAGAAGTTTAATCCCTCTTCCATATGGCAAACCTTCAACTACTTGGAAATGCCCCCTCCTTCTTCCTACATCCCACTTTTCATCCCAAGTGAAAGTATTCTCTAAAGGTCTCTAGTTCCTTCCATTGATAGCTGACCCTAATGGGACTTGATCTCCAGTGTTCCCTTTGTCTTCATATCTCTCTCATGGAAATAATCTAGCTTGTTTATCAAATACAAGGAAAGAAATTAGTTTAGGCTACAGATTAAACTCTGCAAATATCTCTATATTAATTTTGGTCAATACCTATGATTGTAGGAAACTGCTAATGTGAAAATTCTCTCCATCAATGGAAACTGGCAAATCCTAGGTAATTTATAGCCTAACAGAACTTCCTAGAGTTACTAAAAGGGTAAATCAGTTGTCTATTGTCACTCAACTAGTGGATATGTGAGGCAGGACTGGAATTATTAGCTAAGAACTTGGGCAGGTCATTTAATTTGCTATCCACCACTTCAAGTTACCTTTCCAATTATTGTTTTTTTCCTCTTGAAATTAAAATAGTAGAAAATGATGAGGTGGGCCTGTCAAAAGAGGAAATGAAGTTTTTTTTTAAATAATCTTGGGATTTACAAATAGAGGTGAGTCAAAAAATTCAAAGTTTTGGGAATCAGAATTGTTAAATAAGCCAAACGAGCAAAATTTATTATATTAATTGTAGAAATTTGTTATAATTTCACTATTAAATATATTGCACAAAAAAGTGATTGACTAAAATTAATGAGATGAAAAAATTGAAATCACCTGATTTAGAAATATTAATTGTTTAATGAAAGTTAATATTTTGCTAATGGTGTGGGTGACTTTTCTTATTAAAATAACACCTTTTTTAAGGGTCTTCAAACTGACTTGCTTACAGTTCTTCCCAGACTTGAAAACAATGCACTACAATCTCATTTTACAAGGAAGAGGACAAAGTGACTCTCATTCTAGAATTTTAAACAAAATTCAACTAACTCAACAAAATTCCTTTACTGGGGTTAAAGCTGTTTCCTGTATCCACATTATTTCATGGCATTGCCTGGAAGAGATCTCAGCCTTGTTTTCAAGCTGACTTTTTCTGCTGGCTAGTCCTTGATCACTGCTAACGATCCCCAGCTGTACCAGCTCCCTGGCTGCTTTAACCCCAATTGGCCTGGCCTCACATCTCTGCATCACTTGAAAGAAAAATGAAGCTAAGCTTACTAGCACCTCCCTAATGCAGTCCCAGATAATAGGTAGTAATAGACATTTAAATCTTCTTTTTGTTATTGTACATGGACCCAGAAACTTAACAAGTCTTGCATTTAAAAAAGAGAGAAAAAAAATCCATCTGTATTTCAACTCTGAAGCTTTTATATGATTCTCACCCCATTCATTATTACTAGGATGTTTACAATCCTGTCAGCAATGGTGCAGTGGCTACAAGAAGTGGTAAAAGTCTATTCTGAACTGATTACACATGTGCTACCCTCCCACTGCCACAATGCACCTCTTCTATAAAAATAAGATCAGCAATGCTGATTTTTCCCCTAGTACTAGCATTCATAAAGACAATAAATTGTTAAATCTTTCTATTTTCTTTCAGAGTAAATATTTTAAAAATGGTGAACATAAAATGGGGTGCTAAAACATGGAACTATTGGTTTAAAGAGGATATGCTTGAATTGCCCATTTAATCATTAGTGATGGACATCTTTCATGCATCTTCAGGATTAGTGCACTTTGACAAACTGGCAAGCAGGAAGAAAAGGTTTTTATAGATTATGTACTTCTCTGAAATTTTGACATTTACACATAGTGGAAGCAGTAACCAAAAATACATGGTTGCAGAGTGCTTCTTATGCCCTAGTTAAAATCGGCCTACTGCCTAACATGTAATCAGGATCAATAAATTATAATTTAGTGTGAATTTAATTACTACTTCATTAACTGATGTTCTTATTCAGGCCTGTTAGGCTTTTTGTTCATTGTTTTTTTTTTTTTTAAATAGCAACAATTAGTATAAAAATCAAGCAAGGAAATATAAAGATAAGGCATCATTTTTTCCAGGCTCAACAAACACTTTTCACTTTCTAAAAGCTGTCACTGAAGACTACAGCCATCAGGTAAAGAAACAAGTAGATAGCTTCATTCAAGAAATGTCAACACATGAAACATGAAACACATGTTATCTGATTAACTGTAAAAGACTTTCATATGTTTCCAGAGACAAGAGCTATATCAAATAGTCCTTGGTGAAATTCCAATAATAATAATAATACATATAGTACCTACTATGTGTCTGGTTCAGTGCTTTACAATTATTGTCTCATTTGATCTGCACAACAAAACTAGAAGGTAAGTGCTAATATTATCCCCATTTTACAAATGAGAAAAGTGAAGCAAACAGAAACTGATTAAAACTAAGGTAAAACTAAGAATTTAAATCTACAATATAGACCCAGGTAATATAATAACCCAGATCATCACTTTCATAAAAAAAATAAAAGCTGAAAATGTTACTCTTTAAATAAAAGGGAATAGGCAAATTGAATAGATTCACATTTGTTTATGTAGTTCTTATGTAACTTCTTATACCTTGTAGATCAAATCAAGACAAGAAGTGTTTATTAAGAACCTATTGTGATCAGTCTCTGTGTGAAAACCTGGGGAAACAAAGAAATTTAAGTCCCAGGAAAGAATCCAGATCAGATAATCAAGTGGTCACAGAGAAACATCTTTTTACAAAGGAGGACTGTGTTGTATAAATTGGAGATAAAGTTTACAGAAGGTGGAGTTTTAGGTGGGGCTTAACAGTAGTCAAGAAAACCAGGTAAGATTCACATGTATGTCTAGATATGTCTCCACATGGATGCATATATCAATTATGGCATCAGGGGTCTATGGGTCTAGAAGGACTCTCAGTGATCACCTAATCAAGAGGCGACTAAAGCCTCTTGGCCAGGGATAAGATTTGAACTCAGATTCTCAAACTTTGGGGTCAGTGGTCACCCATCACCCCCCAAAAAAAAAACAACACTGACTCCAGGCCATGAAGAGATTAAGAAGTTTTCATATGAATTTGCACTCTAATCCAATAGCCAGGCACATAAAAATTTGAAGTCATTTGGAACAAGATGTACATTTGTTGATTTAGGGCTGAGAGAATATTTGCCCTTGCCTAGGTAGGGAGAAGAAGAGAGGGAGGAGGAGTGTGTGTGTGTGTGTGTGTGTGTGTGTGTGTGTGTGTGTGTGTGATCCCACCATTGCCTTTCCATCAGAAGCCAGATTCTGCTCCTGGGCACTCACTCACACTCCACAGTCACAGTCTGCCCTTTGATACTTACACCATGTAACTCCCCTGGGACTAGTACCCAAATAGCCAAGAACAGAGTTTGGCTTAAAGGTTGCATATAACTAACTGACAGAAAATTTGCCCTATAATCTTGTGTTTGTGACATCACAATTGGTTTCTCTGTGAAAGATTATCCTGTCAAAACAGATTACTGCAGTTGAGGAATAACAGGTGTTCTCTCTCTCCTCTCTCTCTCCTCTCTCCTCTCTCCTCTCTCCTCTCTCCTCTCTCCTCTCTCCTCTCTCCTCTCTCCTCTCTCCTCTCTCCTCTCTCCTCTCTCCTCTCTCTTCCTCCCCCGTGTCTTTCTGTCTCTGACCTTCACTCTCTTCCCCCCTCTGCCCCTTATTTTTAATCTGATCTTTGAACCTCTCTATCTGTTTTCTTCATTTTCTGTCTTTTTTTCTGGGTCTCTGTCTCTCTCCTGCCTCTTTCTGTTTCTCTTTTGTCTCTATCTTTCCATTTGTCTTCTATCTCCACCATTCTTTTTAATCCACTGGCAGAACATAGATTGTATTGTTCTTAACCCTAGATATCTTTTTCCTTTTAGTGAGTTTGCCCATTTGGATCAGGTGTGCCCTACAAAGCACATTCAGACTCTGTGATTAAAAAGGCTATGTAAATTCAAGATTTATTCTTAAGCTGATGAAGGCTGAACTTCCTCACCAAAGGGATTTTTTTTTAACTAAAAAAAAGCAGTTTGGATAGAGCTCTTCTTTCAAGTCTTCTGGGGATAATGTGTCCAAAGTAAATACCCCAAAGGCCTTCCTTTTACTAAGTTCACTGTCTGTATTATCTTCTCCCATGAAGGATTAATTTTCTAAATGCCTATGAATTTCAAACTAGAAATTGCAGAGCACAAATTAATAAAGAGTTTAGCTGTAGGGCAATCAGGGGCCCTTCCTCTAATCAAGCTCAACACAGGCAATGTGCTCTTTTAAGGTTCTATTAGTTTTGTCAATGTAGGCTAAGTCATATGGGCATGTCACCACACAAATAGTATTATTAAAAAAAACAATTAATAAAATCCAAGAGCATCACTTTCCTAGGATATTGGGGGGAATCAAGTTCTACTCGGCACTTGATGAATGAAAACAGCATCTTTGCAGAGATTATGAGCTTAACTATGCTGTAGTTACAGCCATGATAAGAAATGGGAAAACAATGAGAGATCCCTTGAAAAGGGCAAATTTAACCTTTTTGGCAACTATAGGAACATCTAAAGCTGAATAGCACCTCAGATGGTGTCTGGACTAACCTCTTTATTTTACAGATGAGGAAACTGAGGTCCATAAAGGTTAAACAGTTTGCTCAAAATTATGCTGGTAATAAATAATCAATTATTAAACTATATTTTAAGGCAGACTGGAATAGTGTATAGATATTAAACTTTGAAGTCTAAAGACTTAAATTGAACCCTTGTCTCAGAAACAAATGTGTTGCCCTGGATGATTCATTTTATGTCTTTATTCCCCAGGGAGCTCTCTAAGATTATTAATGATGATAGAATTTCCAGCCTTCAATGATAGAGGGCCCCTTCTCTATTCTACGCCATTAAAATTCAAGGCCAGATCCATCAACTATAGCATCAAAATTTCTAGGTACTGTGCCAAATGTCAGGGAAACAAAACTATATCACCAAGTGATAACCATCAAAAAATTTTTTCTGTGTTTCTGCTCCCTTAATTAAAAAAAATATTTAAATTTTATATGTCTGAACTTTGGTCTTGAATCTATCTGCTGCTATTTAATAACCCAGAATCATAAAAGAACATTTTGTCAGTGTTTTGGTGTTCTTTTTACTTGACCTTGGAAGTTCCTTTTACTATCCTTTCCTTGTTTGTATTTCTCTGGTTTAAGCTCCATAACTGCAGGCCTGTGGCAATTCTACATTTCTTTATGTTGTTGCTGCTGCTGTTGTTCTTACAGGGCCCACTGGCTGCTTTATTATTCTTATTTAATTACATAGAATAAGTGAACTCAAAGGCCAAAAGTTCACTAGGTCAGAAACTAAACCCCATGTGTTTCAAACATAGTGAAGTGTGATGTTCTTTCCTACTTATTTTCATTATAGAGATAAAATGTTTTTACACGTTGATTAAATGCCAACAAATGCTTTTGCATTCCAAAGAATTCTGAAGACAGGGGTTTTGGATTAGGTATCTTACTCACCTGAAAAGGTTCTTATGGGATAGTGGAAAGTGAATCAGGAGATCTGATGAGCTTTAACTATCAATATCTGTATGATTCTTGGCAAATCACCTAATCTTCATCTGCTTCAATTTCCTTATCTGTAAAATGGGAACAATAATACAATTGTTTACTTCATTGTGAGAGAAAAAATTTTGTAGACCTCAAAGTGACATACAATCATGTGCCATTATTATAATTATTCACATTTTTGTTAGCATCAGTGAATAGTAGAAATGACTATTTTGATTCATCTGTTTTCATCAATCATTTGTGAGAGTTCAAAGGATTTATGAAATGTGTGTAATTTTATAATATTCTAATGCCCTCAACATCAGGTGTTATATTTTTACTATTACTATGCTAATTACTTTTATTACTACTACTACTATTATTATTCAGCTAGTCTAGTGCTCACCAAAAAGGGAGATGTATGTCAGTATTTCTGATGATCTATATTCATTCTATGAATTTATCTGGGTTCATTGCCCTTACCTACAGAACTGAATAATTAAAGAACATACCTTTAAACTTTCTGATCAATTCTCCATAACTTTTGGAAGGATTGGATAGATACTATATGACAAGAGTTGTAATTCTTAGCTTTTAAAAATTATTTTGACAATTGTATTTTAAGATGATTGATTTTAGTTGTAATCCTATATCATTTTATGTATTTAAAATCATTTTGGACAGTTAGGTAGCAAAATAGATAATAGAGTGTTGGGCCTGGAGTCAGAAAGAGATTTTCCTAAATACAAATCTGGCCTCAAACATTTACCAGATGCATGATGCTGGGCAAGTCATTTAACCCTACTTACCTCAGTTTTTTCATCTGTAAAATGGACTAGGAAATGGCAAATCACTTTAGGATCTTTGCCAAGAAAATTGCAACTGAGGTCATAAAGACTCTGACATGACTGAAAAAAATACTAAACCATAAAATATTTTAAAATGTTATTCTGGAAAGGAATCGATACATATCACCAGATGCCAGAGGGGATCCATGATACAAAAAAAAAAAAAGAACCTCTACCATATAATAACCAATCAATTCAAGATAAACTTTCCTTTGAATATCCTACACCAAACCCAGTAGTGGTGATAGACTTGTATCCACCCTTAGCAAATATTTTACCTGATCTTCTTCATAGGATTACCCCTAATCAATGACATACTTTTATATGGGATCCTGGAAGTAGGCCAAACCAAGCAAGCCACATGGAGTTTGAACCTATACTTTTCCAGTCCTTTGCTTAGCACTCCAAAGAGTCACAGATACACACAGCTAGACATGTGCATTGCAGAACTTTTGCAGAGTCAGAACCTCTGCTGTAGATATTGGCCAGATAACTCTGCACCAGAGAAAATGAGAATTGAATAAAGGTAGAAAAAAGGAATCTGATTGTTGTCATCAACTTCGATTGGAGAATTTGACATTGAATAAGGACAGATTTAGCTTTTAGACTGTAAAAAGCTATTATAATTATAGCCTTTGAATAGTTCTGTTTACCTTTTCCCAAATTCTTTTTCTTTTTTTTTTATTAAAGCTTTTTATTTGCATAACATATGTATGGGTAGTTCCTCAACATTGATCCTTACAAAACTTTACAAATTTTCCTCCTAGTCCCCTACCTTCCCCTAGATGGCAGGAAGTCCACTACATGTTAATTATATTAAAATACTTGACAAGTTAATATATGTATACATATTTCCATACTTACTGTGAAAGAACAATCATATCTACATGAACAAAAAATATCTGAGAAAGGAAACCCAGTGCAAGCAAACATCAATAGAGAGCATGAAAATGTTATGTTGTGGTCCATGTTTCATATCCCTCTCTCTGGGTGTTTGTGGCTTTCTTCACTGAACAATTGGAACTGGTTTGAGACAATTCTTTGTTGCAGAGAGCCATGTCCATCAGAATTTATCATCATGTAATACTGTTGTTGCTGTGTATGATGATCTCCTGGTTCTGCTCGTTTCACTCAGCATCAGTTCATGCAAGTCTCTCCAGGCCTCTCTGAAATCGTCCTGCTGGTCGTTTCTTACAGAGCAATAATATTCCATAACATTCATGTACCATAATTTATTCAGTCATTCTCCAATTGAAGGGCATCCATTCAGTTTCCAGTTTCTAGCCACTACAAAAAGGGCTGCCACAAACATTTTTGCATATGTGGGTCCCTTTCCCTCCTCTAAGATCTCTTTGGGATATAGGCCCAGTAGAAACACTGCTGGGTCAAAGGGTATGCACAGTTTGACAACTTTTTGAGCATAGCTCCAAATTGCTCTCCAGAATGGTTGGATCCGTTCACAGTTCTACCAACAATGTATCAGTGTCCCAGCTTTCCCACATCCCCTCCAACATTTATCATTATCTTTTCCTGTCATTTTAGCCAATCTGACAGGTGTGTAGTGGTATCTCAGAGTTGTCTTAATTTTCATTTCTCTGATCAATAGTGATTTGGAGCACCTTTTCATATGACTATAAATCTTTTCCCAAATTCTTGTCAGAAAACTAAAGCTCTAAGAGAGAGTGGGTAATGAACAATAACACTAATCATAATATTATATTGCATTTACTGTATAGGGGGAACTGTGCTAAGAGTATAGATTCCTGGTACTGCATATTACAATTCCAGCATTTAACATAGTGCCTCCTACATAAATAATTGCTTAATTAATGTTTGTGGATTTGAATGGAGTGGAGCACTGGAATTTAATATAAGAAAACCTGAATATTTTTAAGTACTTAACCCAGTATTTAGCATTTAGTACATACTTACTAAATGCTTATTCCATGTCCCCCTCCTTATTAAAGTTTAAAGTGTTTTGTACATACTGATTTTGTTACTCTGGACAAATAACTTAAACTCTCAGGGCTCTAAGAAACTTTTTAAAGCTATAAATTTTAGTGAAAGTGGAAACTTTATTAAAAGAGAGAGTTTCATCATTTGCAAATTCCTTAGACTTTTGAAATCCAGTTCTTATCTGAATTCAGTACTTAAGGTTACTGTAATTATAAGAGTAGGTTCTGCCTTCACTGATAGAGATCATATTTTCCTAGGGCTAGATATATACTTTAAGCATTACTGTCACCAAAAAAAAAATGCAACCCCAAAGCCAACCTGGATATAAACTTCCCCAAACTTGGAAGGCTGATAATTACGTGAGAATTTTACAATCTGCCTTCATACTTATCCTTTAAAAAAGTGGATAGGACCTGCGAGGATTATACTTACTAGAATAGCCCTTCAAGAACCTAGGTATTCCCACATCACTGTAAGAGTTGCTAATATTACCTTAAAAGTAAAATACAATGACCAAATTGGACTGTGGATGTTTGTGATTGAGATTGTAGAATATTCTCCAGAAAACTATGACATGATGAAAATTACATTATGCTCTATCATGCATTTGATACTAAGAATTACAAATTGAGGATTATCACAACACACCACAAACTAAATTTAAAATGTGATTTACACATTTTTTTTAAACTTGGGAAGATTAAAAGCCACAAATGATTTTACAAATAGCACAATGCTTGGCACATAATAGGAGCTTGATAAATGGTTATTAATATGACAAATGTTTTCAAGAGATAAAAATAACAGTGAAGAAATTACTCACTTAGAATGTTTCTGGTGTCACAGGTATCTTTTATTGAATCCAAATAATTGATGAAATTTTCCAGAGCTTCTGTTCGTGGATGACATTCTGCTAATTGTATTCAGCTAACGAACTCATAACTATAGAATTTCAAAAATGAAATGTGACTCTATATTAAAAAAAAACAAAAAATGATAACAAATTCATATTGTACAGATTATAAATTGCAAATTAAAGAGACAATCTATTGAAGTAGTTCATTAATATAAATAAATTAGTTAGACTTGGAAGAAAGACAATGAACTGGACCTAGAACTGATTAGGAAGTATTTGGGCTGGGAAATTTTGCAGCTCTTTTGGTGAACCCTCAATTATGTGTTATTATAAAATCCTATTTCTCCCAAGAAAAAATTTAGGTGACCTAAAGCAGTAGTGTCAGGGTCAAATAGAAATAGAGTCACTAAACCAAATATAAGGATATTTGTGGGAAACATATTATTCATAAAACCACATAATAATATTATCTATGTTCTATTGTATTTTTATTTTGTTAAAAATTCCCAATTTCACTTTAATATGGTTCTATCTGTATACCAGAAGTATACCTCACATTTGATACCTTTGACTTAAAAGGCACTGGGAAGGTACATGGTGAGTGTAAATGGGCTACTAAATAATAGTAAATGTGATTTGCAAATGCAATGGTATAAAGTGCACCAAGGACTAGTATGACAAAAAGTAGATTTGTGGCCATGTAGCAACAGTGAGTGAAAAGAGTTTTTGTTATTTTTAAAATGTTACAGTAATACAGTAATTTGGTGCTGTTAGTCAAGAAACCAATAAAAGAATCAGAGAGAAATCTCTAATGAATTGAGAAGATTCTTTATGGATGATATCCAGAAAAGCACTGGCAAGTTTGTTATATGCAACAAGATAAAACGCTAACAAGATAAAAATACATTCAAATATTGAAATACCTCAAGAAATATTATTTTGCCCTGTGAAGAAAATCTCTATTAACTAGAATACTTATAAATGTTCTTATTAAAGCTTTTTCCTTTTTTTTTCTTTCTTTTTTTTTTCTTTTTTCATTTTGCTGAGGCAATTGGGGTTTAAGTGACTTGCCCAGGGTCACATAGCTAGGGAATGTTAAGTGTCTGAGATCAAATTTGAACTCAGGTCCTCCTGACTTCAGGGCTGGTGCTCTATCCACTGCACCACCTAGCTGCCCCCATTGAAGCTTTTTTCAATTGTTTTGTTTGTTTGTTTGTTTGTTTGTTTGTTTGTTTGTTTTTTATTTTGGCTATTGACAATACTTGCAACCATATTACTGTGATAGTAAATAAAGTTCAAGGATTATGTCCAGGTTTGTCTTTGTTGATTTACAACTTTATGGGCATCATCATAATATCAGTTATCATTTTAAATTATTATAAACGGAGGTATAGATGTTATCTGAATTTGGGATGAATTTATCCTAACTTAGAACATATGTTTGATTTTGTTATAAAATAATAAATATCTATCTCTTTTTTGTAGTTCATCACATGACTTTCTTATTTTTAAAAAGTCAAATATAGGGCAGAGCCAAGATGGTAGGGAGCATACACATTTCTTTCTGAACTTTTCCCATGACCCTGACTAATTAGCAAATCCTGACTCTGAATTAGTTCAAGACTGGAAGAATACACAAATATTGAGAGTGTACAAATTACCAGCAGAAGATAATTTCAAAGATCTCCAGAAAAGATCTGTTTCAATTGGGCACAGAAGGAGGTGGGCCAAGTGCAGGCAGGCTGAACATAGACGCCAGTGCAGGCAGTGCACAGTCCTGGGACTGTATGGGGAGAATCTACTGGGTGGAATCTACAGAAGTGTTGGCTACTCTGCCCTGGTTATAAGCCAGTAGATCAGCAAAGAAGTTATAAAACATCCAACAAAAACACAAAAGGTAAAATAGTGAACCCCTAAACCCTAAACGACAGAATCTCACTTGATCTGGCCATGCCCACCCAGAATCAGAAGTCAGTTAGCACAGCCACTGCCTCTTGTAGAGAAAGCTAGGACAATCTCCCTTGCCCTAAAAGCAGATCTCAACTTTTTAAACTTAATGGATTGAAGAGCCTGGAATCTGATATTCCAAAAGGAAAAGGAAGTGTAAATGCAGCCAAGAATAAACTACCTGCAAAACTAAGCATTTTCTTTAAGGGAAGAAGATGGACATTCAAACAGATGAATTCCATTTATTTCTTATGAAAAGGCCAGAGCTGAACAAAAAATTGACTTCCAACTATAGAACTCAAAAGAAGCATTAAAAGTTATTAAGGAAACAACTCTTGAGAACTATATCTCTGTTATGGGTATACATAGAAAGTACATATATAATTTTGTTTTACTGTTATAATATAAAAAAGAAACTAGAACTGGAAAGGGGATTGCACTTGAAAAGGGGGAAAGTGTAGGTAAAGAGAGGGTAATTGCACCTGATGAAGAAGCAAAGAAAATCAATTATTATTGAGGGGGTAAAGGGAGGGAGATAAGCATTGTGTGAATCTTACTCTCATCAGATTTTGTTCAAAGAGAGAATATTAGACATATTTGGTTTCACAGACAAACTTCTCTCACCTGTTAGGAAAGTATGATGGGAAAGGGGAAAAGGGAAAGGGTAGGCTAAATAGAAAGGAAAACAGAAATAGTAGGGGAAAGGTATAAGAAAGGGGGAGGGACTTGAAAGGGAGAGGACTGCTTGAGGCAAGTGTTGCTCATAAGTAAAATAATGGGGAGGAGATAAAGGAAAGAGAAAAGTATAATTTGAGGTAAATAAGATGGTGGGAAATACAGAACTAGTAGTTTTAACCATAAATGTGAATGGGGTGAACTCTCCCATAAAGCGAATGTGGATAGCAGACTGGACTAAAAGCCGGAACCCTGCAATATGTTGTTTACAAGAAAAACATTTAAAGAAGAGTGATACATACAGAGTAAAAGTAAAAGACTGGAGTAGAATCTATTATACTTTGGGTGAAGTAATAAAAGCAGGGGTAGCCATCGTGATCTCAGATCAAGCAAAAGCAAAAACTGATCTAATTAAAAGAGATAAGGAAGGAAACTCTATCTTGCTAAAGGGTACCATAGAAAATGAAGCAATATCAATACTAAACATATATGCACCAAGTGATATACCACGGAAATTCCTAAAGGAGAAGTTGAGAGTAACAAGAAGAAATAGGCAATAAAACTATAATAGTGGGAGATCTCAACCTTGCTCTCTCAGAACTAGATAAATTGAACCACAAAATAAATAAGAAAGAAGTTAAGGAGGTAAATAGAATACTAAAAAAGTTAGGTATGATAGATCTTCAGAGAAAATTGAATGGAGACAGAAAGGAGTACACTTTCTTCTCGGCAGTTCATGGAACTTATACAAAAATTGACCATATATTAGGACATAAAGACTTCATTTTTTCTTTTTTTTTTTTCTTTTTTGGTTAGGCAATTGGGGTTAAGTGATTTGCCCAAGGTCACACAGCTAGGGAATATTAAGTGTCTGAGACCAGATTTGAACTCAGGTCCTCCTGACTTCAGGGCTGGTGCTCTATCCATTACGCCACCTAGCTGCCCCAGGACATAAAGGCTTCAAAATCAAATGTAGAAAGGCAGAAATAGGAAATGCATTTTTTAGATCATAATGCAATAAAAATTACATTCAATAAAAGGCCAGAAGAAAATAGACCAAAAAGTAATTGGAAACTAAATAATCTCATCCTAAAGAATGAATGGGTGAAACAGCAAATCATAGACACAATTAATAATTTCATCCAAGAGAATGAAAATAACAAGACAACATACCAAAATTTGTGGAATGCAACCAAAGTAACAATAAGGGGAAATTTTATATCCCTAGACGCTTATTTGCATAAAATAGAGAAAAAGAAGATCAATGAATTGGGCTTGTAACTAAAAAAAGCGAAGAAAAAGAACAAATTAAAAACCCCCAATCATATAACAAACTTGAAATTCTAAAAATAAAAGGAGAGATTAATAAAATTGAAATTAAAAAAACTATTGAATTAATAAATAAAACTAAAATTTGGTTTTATGAAAAAATCAACAAAATAGATAATCTTTAGTTAATTTGATTAGAAAAAGGAAAGAGAAAAATTAAATTGCTATTCTCAAAGTTGAAAAGCAATAGCTTTCCACTAATGAAGAGGAAATTAGAGCAATGATTAAGAGTTATTTTGCCCAATTTTATACCAATAAATTTGATAACCTAAGTGAAATGGAGGAATGCCTATAAAGATATAGATTGACCAGATTAACAGAAGAGGAAATAAATTACTTAAATAGTCCCATTTTAGAAAAAGAAATAGAACAAGTTATTAATCAACTCCCTAAGAAAAAATATCCAGAGCCAGATGAATTTACATGTGAATTCTACAAACATTTAAAGAACAATTAACTCCAATAATATATAAACTATTTGAAAAAATGGGGAAATAACAAGTTCTATCAAATTCCTTTTATGACACAGATATGGTGCTGATGCCTAAACCAGGTAGGATGAAAACGGAGAAAGAAACTTATAGCCCAATTTCCCTAATGAATATTGATGCAAAAATCTTAAATGAAATATTAGCAAAGAGATTACAGAAATTCATTCCCCAGGATAATATACCATAACCAAGTAGGATTTATACCAAGAATGCAGGGCTTGGTTCAATATTAGGAAAACCATTAGCATAATAGACTATATCAATAACCAAACTAACAAAAACCATATGATTATTTCAACAGATGCAGAAAAAGTATTTGATAAAATCCAACACTAGAAAGTATAGGAATAAATGGACTTTTCCTTAAAATAGTCAGTAGCATCTATTTAAAACCATCAGCAAGCACCATATGTAATGGGAATAAACTAGAACCATTCCCAATAAGATCAGGGGTGAAACAAGATTGCCCATTATCACCATTACTATTCAATATTGTATTAGAAATGCTAGCTTTGGCAATAAGAAAAGAAAAAGAGATTAAAGAAATTAGAGTAGGTAATGAGGAAACCAAATTATCACTCTTTGCAGATGATATGATGGTATACTTAGAAAATCCTAGATAATCAACTAAAAAAAACTATTAGAAATAATCCACAACTTTAGTAAAATTGCAGGATACAAAGTAAATCCACATAAATCATCAGCATTTTTGTATATCACTAACAAAATCCAACAAGAAGATATAAAAAGAAATTCCACTTAAAATAATTGTTGATAGTATAAAATATTTAGGAATATATTATACGAGCAAAACTACAAAACACTTTTCACACAAATAAAGTCAGATCTAAGCAATTGGAAAAATATCAAGTGCTCTTGGATAGGTCGACCAAATATAATAAAGATGACAATACTACCTAAACTAATCTATTTATTTGGTGCTACACCAATCAAACTCCCAAAAAACTATTTTACTGATCTAGAAAAAATAACAACAAAATTCAACTGGAAGAACAAAAGGTCAAGAATTTCAAAGGAATTAATGAAAAAAATTGCCAAAGTAGGTGGCCTATTGTACCAGATCTAAAACTATGTTATAAAAGAGCAATCATCAAAATCATTTGGTACTGTCTAAGAAATAGAATAGTCAATCAGTGGAATAGGTTAGGCTCACAGAACAACATAATCAGTGACTATAGTAATCTAGTTTTGATAAACCCAAAGACCCCAGCTTTTGGGTTAAGAATTCACTATTTGACAAAAACTGCTGTGAAATTGGAAACTAATAAGGCAAAAACTAGGCATTTCACCCACACCTAACATAGTATACCAAGGTAAAGTCAAAATGAATTTATGATTTAGGTGTAAAGAATGATATTATAAACAAATTAGAACAATGTCAGATGGTTTCCCTCTCAGACCTGTGGAGGGGGAAGGAGTTTGTGACCAAAGAAGAACTAGAGATCATTATTGATCACAAAATAATTTTGATTATATTAAGTTAAAAAAATTGTACAAACAAAATTAATGCAGACAAGATTAGAAGGGAAGCAATAAACTGAGAAAACAGTTTTACATTCAAAGGTTGTGAAAAAAGGCCTCATTTCTAAAATATATAGAGAATTGATTCAAATTTATAAGAATTCAAGCAATTCTCCAATTGATAATTGGTCAAAAACAGACAATTTTCAGATGAAGAAATTGAAATTATTTCTGGCCATATGAAAGGGTGCTCTAAACACTATTGATCAGATTAGTACAAATTAAGTCCACTCTGAGATACCACTACACACCTCTCAGATTAGCTAAAATGACAGGAAAAGCTAATGACAAATGTTGGAGGGGATATGGGAAAACTGGGACACTAATACATTGTTGGTGGAGTTGTGAACTGATCCAAACATTCTGGATAGCAATTTAGAACTATGCTCAAAAAGTTATCAAACTGTGTGTACCCTTTGATCCAGAAGTGTTTCTACTGGACTTATATCCCAAAGAGATCTTATAGGAGGAAAAGAGACCCACATGAGCAAAAATGTTTGTGGCAGCCCTTTTTGTAAAGGCAAGAAACTGGAAACTGAATGGATGCCCATCAATTGGAAAATGGCTGAATAAATTATGGTATGTGAATATCATAGAATATTATTGTTTTGTAAGAAACTACCAGCAGGATGATTTCAGAGAGGACTGGAGATATTTACATGAACTGATGCTAAGTGAAATGAGCAGAACCAGGAAATCATTATACACATTAACAACAAGATCATATGATGATCAGTTCTTATGGATGTGTCTCTATTTAACAGTGAGATGATTCAAACAATTTCCAATGGTTCAGTGATGAATAGAGCCATCTATACCCAGAGAAACTGTGCCAACTGAATGTGGTTCACGACATAGCATTTTCACTCTTATTTTTGTTTACTTGAATTATATTTTGCTTCTCTCTTTTTTAAACTGGTTTGATTTTATTTTTCTTGTGAAGCATGATAATTATATAAATATGTATGTACATATTGGATTTTACATATATTTCTACCATGTTTAACCTATATTGGACTACTTTCCATCTAGGGGAGGGCGTGCAGGAAGTGGGGGGAAGTGGAACATAAGGTTTTGCAAGGGCTAATGTTGAAGAATTATCCATGCATATGTTTTAAAAAATAAAAAGCTGCTTCCAGGGGTGGAGCCATGGTGGCGGAGATCAGACAGGATTCTCTGTAACCTCCTCTAACCTCCCCTCAAACCAACAAAATATGAAGCCTCTAGACTGATTCTGAAGCAAAAAAATCCACAATATCCGGAGAGCAACGCGATTCTAGAAGAAG
>JAJPUD010016486.1:0-33943 GCA_023553655.1 Myrmecobius fasciatus
CAGGAGAAAATAATGTGGGAGAACAAAGTAGTTACAAAATGGAAAATAAAAACCTGCTTTTTTGATGGACATGTATAGTTTTTCAGAAATCCAGTGGGTTGAATATTTTGGATGGGAATGTGAACATTCAAGAGGTAAGCATGAAAGCCAGAAACTTCAGAGAATATCAAACAGATGGAGATATACATTTTAGATTCCCTGGAGCTTGAGGGCAGAACAATATGTAATGACCTGGTGGATAGTATCGCAGGCAAGTGAAAAGTCAGGCATTTTTGGTCACACATAATAGGCCAACTTTTCCAACAATAGGGAAAACATCAGCTTAGACATCTGGAATTCCAGGTTACCATTCAAAGGTGACCCCACCCCTTTCCTGTAACCAAATTGTTAATAATACATTTCATTAATGTCAGCAAACTAAATCCCATTTAAAACCCCAAATGAAATACAAGAAGTTAAGATTCCTGCTTAGATTTATAATCAAACCTCTTATTTTTGAGCTCTAAAATTTTACCCTTAAAATAATCTGTGTACTATCCAAATAATGGAATTACAAAAACAAATAAAAACAAAACAAAAACAAAAACAAATCCAGAATGGTCAATCAATTCTTGGGTCTACACTACACAATAACACAATAACAAACATCTGGTTGGATTAATTTTTTGCCCAACTCAATTGGTTGTTTTGTCATCAAAAAGGAACTTGAAAGTATTATCTGAATAATTTTGTAATACAATGTGAAGTGTTTTCAGTTACATACTTCTAAAATTCACTCCTTATGTGAAGAGAGACTACCTAGAACCCACCAAATTCTCCAGTCAGGTTAAATCTATTTATTTCCTCCTACTCATGATCTGAGTGTTCTAATCTCAGGTCTGGTCCTAAGCAAGAGTATATATAAAAAGCCTTAGAAGGCACATCTTGCCTTTGTTTCTCGTGGCTCATAACTGTTTGGATTCCTTCTCTTCCTCTTTTTGCTATTTTCCTGGACATTTGAAAATAATCTTATTCTATTCCTTCATCTCCTGTAGATATTCTGATTATTTGTATAGATTTTGAACATTCCAAACTATTCTGTGCTCCAAGGGTGGTATACTCTTTATCCATCCATCCATCCATTAATTTATTTACTTATTCATTCATTCAATTAATTAATTATTTGTTTGTTCATTTATTCCTTATCTAATCCTTCACTTTTCAATGACCAGCTACATGTTTTATGTATAGTGGGAGTGGGGGAGAGTTAGTTTTGCCACCATCCCTAGCCTAATTCCTATAATATAATAATAGAAGGTAAAGGTGTCATAACAGAAAAAACAATGTGTTAATGTGTTAAACATGTGCAAAGTTGTTCTAATGCTTTTTTATTCTTTCATGAAGTATACCGATATCTCTCTGATTGAAAGGAAATGTTTTTCTGATGGCACCTTAATCATTGGCTGGTCAAAAACCTCCTGGAGGCTTTGCCAGCCTGGTTAGAGATTTCTTAGTCAGGAAGCAGGTCTATAGATAATGACTTCTACTAGAAGGCAGCAAGAAATATTTCTCTTTTCTTTTTCCTTCTATTATTGGCTATGCCATCTTTCAGTAGAATCTCCACCTCAAAAACCGCATTCAAGAGAAAGCAATTACTTATTTAGATTCATATGGTTAGGAGAAAGAAACTACTTTAAGCAACAGAGAGGAGAGCTGATTATGAATACAAAAGTTAACTAGTCCTATCATTGTGGAGATGTGAAGAAGAGAAAACCTAGAGAATTGAGTTAAGAAACCACACCAAAATAGAGCAGCTTGTAATGAGGGATTGGGGAGGAATGATTAAAAAAAATTAAGATCCTATTTTAATGGATATGTGAATTGTTTTGATCAAATGAATTTCCTATGAATATGCCCCACTACCAATAGACTCTAAGTTTGTGCCTACTCTAGTACTCTTACTGACTATGTATTTGTGGGAGAATAGGCCCTAGGTTTATAGGTGTATATATATGTGTGTGTGTGTGTGTGTGTGTGTGTATTGTATGTATGTATGTATATATATATGTGTGTATATATATATATATATATATATATATACTATTTCCTTAGTCTCAATATCTCATCTATTTCCCCTAACATATTGTTATCTGTCACCTAGTATAACTAAGGTATATTTTTAAGATATATAAAGATAGAATTTATCACATTTCCTCTTCTACCATACACAAACCCCAAATTTTATGTATCACTGTTTATAATGCAAAAATGAATGTGGCTAATGGTAATCAAAAATGCAATGGTGGGTCATGGGGGAAAGTTAGAGGCAGAACTTTATAGAAGTAGCTACAGTTATTTGTTGACTTTGGACACACTCAAGGAAAAAAAAAAGAGTTTTGCCCCCAGCTAAACTGGCTTTATATTTCTCCCTTTTCTTGGGAGTTTTTTGACTTTATTGTAACATTTAACCAAACCCTGTTGGATCACCAGCTTATTAACTGGTACTGATGCCACATAATGGGTTAAAAAAGAAGATGCAGTCATTCCCATTCATTCACTACTCTACTTTCCTAATGGATCATCTTAACAATGACTTTAAAATACTATAGTTCTATAGTTGGAAAAATCTTAAGAAGCTATCTAGCCCAAAAACTTGCATTTTAGGGATGAGGAAAATCAGACTCAAGGAGATCACATGATTTTCCAATGTCAACTACATATTGTCAGTATCAGAGTTTGATTCCAGAGCTAGTCCTCTTTTTGCCTTACCATACAGTCTGTCAGGAGTCAATCTACATAAATGTAGGAAGTGTATAGATATGCTTGACTCATTTTAACATAATGACCAGTCTTTTCTAGTTGTTTCTCTTAGTCTCTTCCCAGATCTTGGAGATAATCTTTCCTTTCTTAATAGGTTCTAGGTATGACTTCTTCATGTTTTTTTTTTTTGGTAGCTTTTTTTAAACAGGTACCTGAACCTGTTGAGTCATTCTTCATAGATTGTATCCAGATCCTTTTAACTGAATATCTTTTTTTATAGGAAAGAATTTCTCTTAGTGGCTACTTTCCATCCTTAAGCGTTTTCTAACTGATTTCCCTGTAGTAGACCATTACACTATTTAGTAGCTCTTCACCACAAGACCTTGATTAAATACCATTCTATTTCCAAGCCTCTCTAAACAATTTCCTTTTCTCTTAATCCCTGCATCCTCCTAGTAATCTGGGGGTTCAGGTGCACTATAATCACCTGGTATTCAATCATGCATTCAATCATAGCATTTCTAAAGCCTCCATTTTCTTTTTTTAAAACTTTTTATTTTCAAAACATTTGCATGGATAATTTTTCAACATTGATCTTTGCATAGCTTTGTGTTCCAAATTTTCCACTCTTCCCCCACCCCCGCACCTAGATGGGAAGTAATTCAATATATATTATAAATGTTAAAATATATGTTAAGTCCAATATATGTAAACATATTTGTACAATTATCTTGCTGCACAGGAAAGATCAGATCGAAAAGGAAAGAAAATGAATAAGAAAACAAAATGTAAACAAACAACAACAAAAAGAGTGAGAATGTTATGTTATGATCACTTCCATTAGATTTGATCATTGCATAATCTTGTTGTTACCATGTATAATGATCTCGTGGTTCTGCTCATTTTACTTAGCATAAATGCATGTGAATCTCTCTAGTCCTCTCTGAAATCATCCTGCTAATCATTTTTATATAGCAATAATATTCCATAACATTCATATACCATAACTTATTCAGCCATTCTCCAACTGATGGGCAGCCACTCAGTTTCCACTTTCTTGCCACTATGAAAAGGGCTGCCACAAACATTTTTGCACATGTGGGGCGCTTTCCCTCCTTTAAGATCTCTTTGGGATATAGGCCCAGTAGAAACACCACTGGGTCAAAGGGTATGCACAGATTGATAACTTTTTGAGCATAATTCCAAATTGCTCTCCAGAAAGGTTGAATCCTTTCACAGTTCCACCAACAATGTATCAGTGTCCCAGTTTTCCCACATCCCTTCCAACATTCGTCATTATCTTTTCCTGTCATCTTAGCTGATCTGACAAGTGAGTAGTGGTATCTCAGAATTATCTTAATTTGCATTTTTCTGATCAATAGCAATTTAGGGCACCTTTTCATATGACTAGAAATGGTTTTAATTTCTTCATCTGAAAATTGTCTATTCATATCCTTTAACCATTTATCAACTGGAAAATTAAAGCCTCCATTTTCAATACAGACATATGTTTATGTTAGGGTAGGAAGAGTAGTTTTACACAATATGAATCGTAGACTAGGATGTTTATTCCCAAGCAGTGTCTAATGCTGTTTTCATTCAAATGTAAGAGGGGATTTCTGAGGAAGAGAAGTAAGAACAAATAAATTGTGTAGTTCCCTTCCACTGTCAGTAAAGCATATAAAATTCAAAGGGACAATAGAATAGGTTGTTTTTTTTCTTTCCAGAGACCTTTGGTGATTTATATGAGTGTCATTAGGACTCATTAGATTCCTTTCATTGGAGCTCTTCTTCCCAAGACACAATATTTCACTTCTATTACCAAGAAAAAAAATATCTCCATTTATATGCCATGGAAGTCATGTGTTTCTTCCTGTAATACATTATAAATAGAAATTCCAAACAGGAAAAAAGAAACCCCATATAAAATGACTTAATTCCTTTCAAATGTACTTTTTGGCTCTACCATTCTATGAACTATGGCAATATTCTATACAGTCTTCAATTCCTCTGATCAAACAGGATGAATATTACCTGAGGGTTTCTATGATATTTAAGAGAACTGTTTTAGTAAGCCATCTGTTCAAGCTTCTGAATTCCTTCGGGAATTTAGTGAGGCTCAAGGATCATCTGGTACACATTTTCACCCTTTAAACCATGTCCTTGAGATCTTATTGGAGCAACTTCCATCAACCCCAAGCATTGTTTCCAGAGATAAATTCTTTTGTAGAGAATCAAAGAAAATCTTTTGTTGTGACAGAGATCTTTTGACGGTGTAAGCTCTTGAAATATAGTTGAAGTTAGGAGATATTGTCTATTATGTGACCTGTCTACTTTGGACCTGTTTCAAAAAAGTTAAAACTTGGGGAGAGGAAGAAAGGGGCTGATTAGATTTGGCCAATATAAAACTATCAATGAGCTATGGATAATATTGTCAATGGTTACTCAGTGCCAAGGGATAGCTTTTTGATTTACACCTTGACATCTTTCCTTTCCCACTTTTAGTTAAGGATATCCTTATATCCTCTTCCTCCCACCAAGAACAAAGTCAAATAATGAACTTAGTGAGTTACAGCAAAATGCATGTTGTCTGAAGAATAGAAGACTTAGGTCAAATATAATATCCAGTGTTCTCATTTTTAAATTTTTATTCATTATTATTATTAGTAGTAGTAGTATTTGGATCTTGGAATCATAGATTTATTTATTCCATTCAATAGTATTTTATTTTTCCAAATACATGCAAAGGTAGTTTTCAACATTCACCTTTGTAAAATTTTGTGCTTCAGATTTTTCTCCCTCCTTCCCTCCTACCCTCTTCCCAAAACAACAAGCAATTCCATATAGGTTGGACATGTGTAATTCTTCTAAACATATAATCATATTCATCATGCTACAAAAGAAAAATCATGATCTTTTCATTTTTAAAGGGCAGTCATATTGACAAAATATTTTACTTATTCTATGTGCCTTTAGAGAGCAAAGTTAGGACCAGTGGGTGGAGGTGATAGGCAAGCTGACTTTGCCTGACTATGGGAGAACTAACCATTGGAAAGACTTGCAAAATGGAATGAGCTTGGCTTCCAAGGTATTGGATTTCTGATACCAAAAGTGTTCAGTGTCTGGATGACCACTTGTCATGGACAATAAAGGGGGAGGACATAGTAGAATATATGCTTTCTTTTTCACATCATAATCAAATATCCTAGTTATATAGATATTTCCATCCACAAGAATCCTTCAACATGATTTTTTGTTTCTGAAATAAATTAATTTTAAATATACTTGCTTTAATAAGTAATTTTTTTAAAGTTTGCCTTCCTCCTTTTGCTTCCCAAAATCTAGGAAAATAAAAACTTTTAGGCAATTCTTCTTATTCATTGGTTAACAGGGATATCATAAAGGTTATCCTGAAATTTATTCAAACCTTTCATGGAATGTTAGAATGAGGACGTTATAGGTTCCTAGGACCTCAAACTAGAATGATTGCAGAAATTTGCTGGTTGGTTTCCCTGCATTAAATCTGTACTTATTCCACACTAAATTATGTTCAGTTGTCAAAATGACCTTCCTAAAATATGTTTGACCCTTTCACCTGACTCAAACTCTAGTGACACCATGATATGTCCAGGATAAAAAAAAACATAATTTGTTTGGCTTTTAAATATTTAAAGATATTTTATTTTTCCAAATATATGCAAAACATTTTAACATTAATCTCTGCAAAACCTTGTGTTCCAAATTTTCTCCCTGCCCAAGACAGCAAGCAATCTAATATAGGCTAAACATGTACAATTCTTCTAAACATATTTCCATATTTATCATGCTTCACAAAAAAAAATCAGCTCAGAAAAGAAAAAAATGGCAAAGAAAACAAAATGCAAGCAAACAACAACCCCCCAAAAGTGAAAATACTATGTTGTGATCCACATTCAGTCTCCATAGTTTCTCTGTGAATGCAAATAGAACTTTCCAACACAAGACTGTTGGAATTGCCTTGAATCACCTCATTGTATAGAAGATCTAAGCCTATCACAGTTGATCATCACATAATCTTGTTACTGTATACAATGTTCTTTTTATTCTGTTCATTCATTTAGTATCAGTTCATTTAAGTCTTTCTGGACTTTTCTGAAACCAGTCTGCTCATAATTTCTTATTATTACAGTAATAAGTTACTATAACTTATTCAGCTTTTCCCCAACTGAAAGGAATCCACTAATTTCTATTCCTTGCCACTAAAAAAAAAGATTGCTACAAACATTTTTGCCCATGAGGATTCTTTCATCTCTTTTATGATTTCTTTGGGATATAGACCCAGTAGAGACCTTTGATTTTTAAAGCCCTATACAACGTGGCCCCTTTCTACCTTTCAAATCTTATATTTTCCTCTCTCTGTCCACTCTACAATTCATTGACACTGGTTCTCTGATTACTCTGTCATACACAATTCCATCTCTGACTCCTTATCTTTTTCATCTGAAGACTTTCAGGTTTTCCATGTTCTCATTTCTCACCTCTGCCTCCTGCTTTCTTTGTTTTCTTTAAAACTCAGCTAAATCCTATTGATACCTGCAAGAAGACACCTTTCCTGGTCGTTTCCCTCTTTCACCTAGTATCTTTATTCTTGAGGTTACATTCCATTAACACTGTATATATCTGGCACACAAATAGTTATTTGTATGCTTTCTCCCACATTAGAATACAAGCACCTTGAGAGGGAATTCCTCATCTCTCTATTCATAGCACTTAGCAAGTACTTGATACATCATTGGTGTTTAAGAAATGTGTGCTGTTGTTGATAGTGATGATTTAATCCAATTACTTCTATGGCTTATGAGATTCAGTGACTCAGACATCAAGTATTCAACAAAGTCAAGGCTTGAACTCAGATCTCCTAACTTCTGGTCTGGGTCTTTTTTCCCATCTCATCGCATCAAAATAAGTCCCACTAAAGTTTTTCATGAGTTCATGGATTATACTGCCTACAATTCTTGCATTCCTAGACCTTTCCCTTCTACTTTCCTTAGTCTCCCACTTCCTCTTTCCTCCCTTCTACCACCTCTTTTCTTAGGTTTGAATTTTGACTTAAACTATTTTATTTTTACAGGAGCCCCCAATGGAAAACCAAGATGTTAATTGGGCTGTAAAACCGGCCACATTTAGCATCTAATATTCAGACAATTTTTAATGAAGTTAGAAAAAAAATGCACATTTATTAAAAAAAAAAAACACAAAGAGTCTCATAGATCTGGGGGAGAGTCAGAAAAGCTGGATTCAGGTTTGTATCAATCTCCTGACCTACTCTGCAGGGATTTCAGGTAACAGTGAGTCATTTACATCAGGAGCAGACACAGTGTTATTGAGCATCAGCATTAGTACCTAGGGCCCAAGTCACTGCTAAACAAGTGGGGATTTGTCACTCAGAGGGAGACTTTTTCCCCCCATTAACCATCTTCTCAAGTAGGAGAAACTCCCTCAATAATGGCACTAGAGTCTTTAGTCAGAGTAGAAAAACATGTTGAAACTGTCTAGACTTATATTGTGCTTTTCAATTGAAATCAATAAGCATTTATTAAACAGTAATTATATGACGGCCATTGCACTAAGGGCAGTGAATAAATTTCAAAACCAAAAGAATTCCTACATTCTTTATATTCTACTGAGAGGGAAAAGCAGACAAAAAATTCATAGATAAATGCAAATTATATACAAGATAGCAAAATGAAAACAAAGTGATTTGTTTGTTGCCTTGGATACTAAAGGATGAGTGAATGACCTAAAATTGTAAATAAATAAATAAAAATAAATTAAAGGAAAAAGAAAAATAACGAGAGCTGACAGGGTGCTGAATCTACTAATTAGGAAATTTGGGCCCCCAAAATGAAGTAAATTTTCCAAATTTACCCATATTACTTATTAGTTTATGCAGATTTTTCTGTACTTTTTCTGTTCCTCTAGTCTACACATGATAGCTTTGGGAGTGATAATAAGGTAAAATCACCATACAAAATTAGGGGAATGGGCTAGAAAGTCCCTTTCAGTTTCAAATCTAAGATTATATGTTTTCTGTAAATCCCCTCTGTTAAAACAGCAGTTGGTTCAAGGAAACATTGATTCAATCCAGACTCATTTTTGGTTTCCATTTACAGAGTACTAGTCCCCTGAGATACTTGTGGCTCTTTACAAGCCCCTAGGATTTTTGTGTGAAAGGTGGTAACTGATATTCCCATTTTGTTGACAAGGAAGAGGAGGCAAAAAGACTTGAAATACTTTGCCCAGGGTCATGGGTTAATTAGTTCTGGAGCCAGGCTGATCTAAGTTTTGAAATCCTGAGATACCAAGAAACACTGGTTAAAGGGAGACTTCACAGTGTATTTGGTAAACCTAAGGTGAATTTTGAATTAAAGCACAGGGTACATGCTCTGAAGATATTTTCTCAGTCCCATTAGCAGTGGCAGATTAAGTTCCCAGAGGGTAGCTGCTACATTTCCCTTCAATGCTTGACGGGACATAGAAAGGTTTGGAAGTTATTTTCTAATTTATTTTTATTTCTATTAATTTTATTTCTAATGTTATTAACTCATGAATTCCCACTAATGTACTTCCACTGATAATCAGGTATTTTCTATAACTTATCCAAACTTAATTTTAAAGGATGGTTTTGCAACAACAGTTGGTACAAAACATTCCCCTTTGCCAAATCTGACACAATCTCTCATCAGTACACATATAGTATAAGGAAAAGTGAGCTCAAAGTTAGAGAGTACATGAGGCAAGGGATAATTCACAGATCTTGATTGCTGGAAGCCCTCTATTGTTTTTCCCTTTTGTGTAGTTCTCATGAAGCTTTCCTGTGGGGTAAGGTTCAGCTTTTCTGTAGGAATCCTCATATAATTCTGATTTTCTTTTCTGCAGTGTCTACCACTATTTTTTGCTCTTACTTGTATCAGCTGTTTTAGGGCCCTGCTAGGATGCAGAGGGCAAAGACCAAATACCCTGCCCTGGTCTTTAGAGCATCTTAAGTCCCTCTCCAGTTAAGAGGTGGGAATGAAAGTGGGAGGAAAGAGAAGAAGCCAAGCCTAAAGGCAAGGTAGAAGCTAGATGGGTATAGTTGGGGTAATTCTCTTCTCTTACTGAAGCCATTCCCTTTTAGGGGCTCCTTTCAGGCTGGCAGATGCTCACTTGAATCCTTGGGTTACAACTTGGTCTGCTACTTTATGGACAACAAATTTGGGTAGGACCAAATTTACTCCAACAATCTAAACATACTTTCTTTGGAAAGTCACTCAATCAGTGGCTCATAAAGACTTCTAAATTGATGGTTTTCCACAATCAATCTAAAGCCTATATTTGATTGATTCAAACAAAGAGAAGTGTTCTTGCCTTACTAAGATGAGAGGATGCAGCCTACCTTATAGACACTCATCATAGAATCTCAGGGACAGATGAGACAGAATCTCAAAAAAAAGATATTAGAGATCATTAATCTAAGCTCTTTGTTTTACACATAAGGAGACAGGTATGCAGAGACTGAGTGATTTGTCTAGGGTTACACAGCTAGTTAGTGGCAGATCCAGAGGCCCCCATATCCAACCTGTTTTTGAGCAAGAATCCTTTTGCAATATTCCCTACAAATGGTTGAAAGTTTCCAGATATGGAGGAATTCCATTAGTCTGTTACACTTTTGTATAGCTCTACAATTTTTCCTTTCATTGTTTCCCAAATTATCCCTAGTTCTGCTTTTGAGACCAAGCAACAATGACAATAACAACAATAATAGTAATAATTATTACAATGCCTCTCCCATGTGACAGCCTAATATCCAGGGGTATACTAATAACAAGCAATCTATCTATCTATCTATCTATCTACTTGACACACATATAAGTTTAATCTGAATTGTGAACAGATCCAGCCATTCTGGAGAGCAATTTGGAATTATGCTCAAAAAGTTATCAAACTGTGCATACCCTTTGATCCAGCAGTTTTTCTACTGGGCTTATATCTCAATGAGATCTTAAATAAGGGAAAGGGATCCACATGGGGAAAAACATTTGTGGCAGCCCTTTTTGTAGTGGCAAGAAACTGGAAAATGAGTGGATGCTCATTAGTTGGAGAATGGCTGAATAAGTTATTGTACATGAATGTAATGGAATATTATTCTATAAGAAACGATCAGCAGGATGATTTTAGAGAAGACTGGAGAGACGTACATGAACTGATGCTGAGTGAAATGAGCAGAACCAGGAGATCATTACACACAGCAACAACAAGATTATATGATGATCAATTCTGACTGAAGTGACTCTTTCCAACAATGAGATGATTGAGACCAGTTCCCATGATCTTGTGATGAAGAGAGCCATCTACACCCAGAGAGAGGACTGTGGGAACTGAGTGTGGATCATAACATAACATTCTCACTCTTTTTGTTGTTGTTCATTGGCATTTTGTTTTCTTATTCATTTTCTTTCCTTTTTGATCTGATTTTTCTTGTGCAGCAAGATAACTGTATAAATATGAATACATATATTGCATTTAACATATATGTGAACATATTTAACATATATTGAATTACTTTCCATCTGGAGAGGGGGTGGAGAGAAGAAGGGGAAAATTTGGAACATGAGGTTTTGCAAGGGTAAATGTTGAAAAATTATCTATGCATATGTTTTGAAAATAAAAAGCTTTAATTAAAAAAAAGTTTAATATATATTATTGCCATTTTCTCTAGGACTTTATTAAGTCTAGACCAAAGATTGGCAAATTAAAACTCATAGCCAGATCTGGCATTCTTTAGCTTGCAGTATATAAAGAACTGGTGACCTAGATGCTGGTCATGGTTTGTCTGATCTCTGATCTAGATAATTGACAAAACAATAAACCCAGGCCTGATTTATAGCACTTGGGATCACCTTGAAAATTTAACAATTGACTCTTAAGTGCTGTTTCAAGCACAATACTGCTTATAACCCTTTGAGTCTACTTTATTCCAGGCTGAGAATCAGCTTTTTCTCCAACTAGTACTTATATGGCAAGAATCCACTGCCCTGAATCTCGTATATTGCAGGTAGAAGACAAATTGGTACATGAAAGGGTGATAACTCAGCACTGAAGAACACAAGGCCATTTCAGCTGAACTTTTATTCTATGAGATTTAAGATTTATTCTAAGCCAAATTTAGTTATTGAGCCTACATAGAATTGACCAACAACAAAAATCTTCCTTTTCTCTTCTCTGACATGGACCTTTTTTCCTTTCACTAGGCTTGGGAGATTGGGAATGGGGCGGGTGGGTGGACAAGATGAAAAGAAGGAAGCTATCCAGTGATGGTTGACAAAGACCTTTGGCTCATTTTGCATGAATCATTTCAGGTGGGAACCACCTTTGATCATTAGACTGGATGGTATTGGAACCACTTTCATTCTTCTTCTCCTCCTCCTCCTCCGCCACCTCCTCCTCCTCCTTCCCAGTTCTCCATTCCTGGCCTGAATTATGCCTAATCTTTTTAAAAAATATACACAAGGCCTCCTTTTGACCCCAGTTCATAGTTATCTGCATGGATTCCCTCCAGCTGACTTATTTTTTTAACCTTTTTATCTTTGCTTTCCCAGCCTTTCCTTTGCTTAGTGACATAGGCAGATGTCCAATCTCAAAAATATTTCCCAATTTGCAGACAGAAGTTCAGTGGAATGTTCTTTCATATTAGGCTCTGAAAGTTGAAACAGCCCTTCCCCAAATAATAGCTGATTACCTGTGAACCATCACCTTTACTTTTCTTCCTCAAATAATACACAGAAGCTATATGCAGGGGGAATATGTTATTATGTAAAATGGGAAAGCAGATTAAATAATTTGTGGGCTTCTTTTCAGCTCTAACAATCTAAGGTTCTATGATTAAAGAAAAAACTAGTTCAGCTGTCTCAGGACTTAATTGATTAAGTTGTCCTGAGACAACTTAATTAATTATTCATCTTGACTTAAAGGTTCCAAGAGCCATGACCTGCATCAAAGGATCTTTATATGTTTTCAGCAACTCAGAAGATTCCATTTGTATTTATAAGGTCTTTGGAGGTGAAAATAAATAAGAAAATACCAAGTCTCATTCCTTCTCATTTTTCTGTGCCAGTCAGTGCTAATGTTGGGTAACCTGTCCAAAAGGGGTTGAGTTATGGTGCTAGGCCAATAGGTTGAACTTTCAAAGACAGCAAGCAAATATCAAAGCATGCCCTTCTTAACATTTATTCTTTCATTCATACAGGCATCTAGGCATTGTCTATTATGCAGAATATGTGTAGTAGGTACTCAGAGAAATAATACATGTTCCTTACACTTACAGTCTATTAAGGGTAATAAGATAGGAATAGAGGAATAATCACTAGATTCCAAAGCTGAAAACCTCTGTTTGAATTCCAGCTGTTTGGATACCTGAGAACTGGCTCCACAACAGTGATCAAGACCATTAATCACTAAAAGCTATTATTTCATCTTTGGGGGGGGGGAGGAAGATGAATGATTATTAAACTTTATATCACAAGAGCATAAGGAAAGCACTTGTAAAGGTTTAAAGAAATACATTTACACAAACTATTACTTTACAATCTTGAATAGAAATTTGTGCATAAGAATTCAGAGTTTTATGGCATCAGAGGAGAGATCTAGCAGGAACACCACCAGAGGAGACCATTGACATTTGAATTGGCCCTTACCTTATAATGAACATATCTTTTAATGTTTTATCATTAATATTAATTAATATAATTGGCATATACTTTTCTTTTTTCTGTTTTTACTGTTTCTGGTTTAGGTATTAGTATCATTTTTTTTAACAAAAGGAGTTTGGTAGAATCCTTTCTTTACCTATTATACCAAATAATTTATTTAATATTAAAATTAATTGATCTTTACAGATATATTTTTAGAATTAATTTGTAAATTCATCTGGTCCTGCTGCTTTTTTCTTAGGAAGCTCATTTATAGCCTGCTCAATTTTTTTCCCTAAAATAGATTTATTTAGATATTCTTTTTCCCCTTTTGTTAATTTAGGCATTTCATATTTTGGCATATTTCATATTTTGCAAATATTCTTTTGCCACTTAAATTATTCAATTTGTTGGCATATAGTTAGATAAAATAATTCCCTGTAATTGCTTTCATTTTATTTTCATTGGTGATATATCACTCTTCATTTTTAATATGAGTGATTGGGTTTTCTTCTCTTTTTAAATCAAATTAACTAATTGTTCATCTAATTTATTTGTTCTTTTCATAAAACTAATTCTTAGTTTTATTTATTAATTTAACAGTTTCTTTTTACTCTGTTTTATTAATCTTACCTTTAATTTTTAGGATTTCCAGATCAGTGTTTAGTTGGGGGCTTTTTATTTGTTCTTTTTCTAGTTTTTTAAATTGCATACTCAATTCATTTAGGCTACTTTTTCTTTTTTGATGTAAGCATTTAGTAATATAAATTTTCCTGTAATCACTGCTTTTGCAGTATCCCATAGATTTTTTTAAGGTTGTCTCAATATTGTCATTCTCTTTAATGATTTGTTCTTTAACTGATTCATTAAGATTAGGTTATTTATCTCCAATTAGTTTTTAAGTTTTGATAGTCCTTTGGGCATAGTTCTAAATTGTTCTCCAGAATGGTTGGATCATTTCACAACTGCTTGGTGCATTTTATGTATACTTTACCTTCTTGTTCTAGAACTTCAGGGAAATTTTCTTTAATAGTTTCTTATAGTATTGTATCCATAATCATAATTTTCAAGTAGTTCAATAATTCTTACATTGTCCCTCCTCAATCTGTTCTCCACATCAGTGTTTTTCCTAATGAGATGTTTCAGATTCTTCTGTTTTCCCTAGTTTTATTTTGTCTTAGTGGCTGAACATCACTCAGTTACACTTACCAATTCTAGTTTTTAGAGAGTTGTTTTCTTTTAAAATTTTGCATTTTTTTCTAATTAGTTAACTTTCTTTTCATAAATTTTCTTGAATTTCTTTTATTTCTTTTTTTCTTATTTTTCCTTGTTCTCTCTTATTTGATTTTTAAATTCCTTTTTAAGTTCTCCTAAGATTTATTTGGGGACTTGTGACTATTTGACATTATTATTTAAGGAAAGAGTGTCATTTTTAACTTCACTATCTTTCTTTGAATATGATCCCAGATCTTCTTTTACACCGAAGTAGCTATCAATGGCCAAGTTCTTTTTTTCTTTGCTTACTCATTTTTATTTTTAATTTATCTTATTTGATTTTAAGCAGCTTAATATTACTGTTATCAAGTTTTAATCCAGAGTTGTGGGTAATATTGCCATAGGCCTCAGTATTTTCTTACTGTTGTTTCCCAAATTCTGTTCAGGGGCTCAACCTCAGGGACTTCTCTTCCTTTCCTAAGTCCCAGTCTTGCTGTATCCAAAATGTTTTTGCTCACCAAGCATGTGCTCATTCTTCTTCATCCCAAGTCATAACCAGGGATCACGTCTGGTCCAGCACTGCTATGATATCATAGCAGTGATTTCTGGAAATAGTAGGGGGGGACCTTCAATCTTTCTTCACTTAGCCTCTGATGCTTTTAGATGAAACTTTATGAATTAAAAGTTCCTTATGTGAAATTTTCTGAGGCTGTGAAATAAAAGTTCATGAAGTGAAATTTCTTGTGGCCTAGTCTGCTTTCCTCAGGGCCTCTGGTTCATTGATTTGGTGGAGTCAACCTAAAGGTGTCTCTACTTCACTCAGACTAAACCTCAGCCCCTAGTCTTCTATGAAGTCTTCTCAAGATGTCCTAGGAAGATAAACTGCTTTGCCACTTTATTTTTGCCTCTTTACATTCATCTCATGATGATTTTCTATATTTTTGTGTAGGGAACATGGACAGCCTAGAAATTTCTGATCTACTCTGCCATCTTTCCAGAATGAAACTTCCAATTTACTTTTTAATCTGGCTCAGGTTTTATTCAGGAGTTTTACTGGGGCATAGAAAGTGGTGAGTTTGATACCTCTAGTCTAGAACTTAATCTGCTGAGAAAATAAAACCAGGCTTAATAGAAGAAATGATATCTGATCTGGGCTTTAAAAGGAAAATGAATCTAAAAGTGGGAAATGAGTGAATGTGGTTCAAGCATGGGGGATATCTTTTACAAATAGACAACTGCAAAATATTACATGTTACTTGGATAACAGTTGTCTAATTTAGCTGCACACTGGCTTTGACCTCAACTAAAATGGCTCCTCATGAAATTACTAATGATCCCCTAATTGTCCAGTCTAATGGCCTATCCTTAACTTTCATTTTACTTGATCTCTCTGAAGCATTTGATACCACAACTAATACTCTCTTTTCCCTGGTTTTTCAGGACATTACTCTATCTTGGTTCTCCAATCTTGAACATTCTTTTTTACTCTCCTTTCCTGTATTTCCACAGATGTTACAAGCAGTAAATAATCCTTCTCTTGTTTGTTGACTTCATTTGCTTTCATTGGTTCATTCATTCTTTGTATTCAGCTGATTTTCATACATACATACACACATATGTATGTATGTATATATGTATGTGTGTGTACATCCTTTTGAATCCCACAGTGTTAAGTGGCTATTGGTTATTGGAGATCCCATAGATATCTAAAAAAAAAAACCCTCAATATGTCCAAAACAGAATTCACCATCTTTCCTCTAAAATTCACTCTGGTCCTAAGAGAAGGAGTCTTTGGGCCAGAACTCCTCAGGCTCAGAAAGCTGAAGCTCAGAGAAGGGAGGTAATTATCAGTAGCCTCAGAAAGCCAAGGCAGAATCACAACTCTGGCAGTGATGATCTATTTTTGAATTACTTCTGGGAACCAGGATGGCAGAGTAAGCATTGAAACACTAACACTTCCATGTTCACCTCTGGGAAACCATACAATAACATCTCAAGACAGGTCTTGGAGGAGGGGCAGAGCCAAAATGGCAGAGTGAAGATGCGACTCTCTGTGTCTTCCTCTGACCCTTCAAATCAACAGCAAATTAAGCCTCTGAACTGATCTTTAAGTCAACTAATGCAGAAATATTTGGACTACGAAATATTTCTTGCAGAAGGTAACTTTGAAAAGCTTCATAGCAGGTCTGTTTCAGTTGGACAGAGGATTGAGCAGTTTGCTGGATGTCTGGGAGACAGGGCACTCAGGACACTCTGCCCTGATTGTGGGCAGGTGCTTTGGCAGATCTGCCTTTTGTAAAAGGCAAATTGTAACCCTCAGCAAATGCAAGGTCCTAGCCAGACCCGCCCAGCACCAGAAGTTAATTATCCGAATTGCCCCTGCCAAACTACCACAGCTGCCACTTCTCGACTTTAAACAGACCCCAAGCTTTTTTTTTAAAAAATGAGTAAGAAGCAGAAGAGAGCTCTCACCATAGACAGCTTTCATGGAGAGAAAGAAGAGCAGACCCCAGATCCTGAAGTTCCTATAAGCAAAGCAACTCCAGAGGAAGCCATCAAGGGAGATATGACCTGGTCCCCCTTTCACAAGGCCTTCTTGGAAGACTCCATAAAGAATCTCAAAAGAGAGCTAGATGATAAATGGGGTAATGAATTGAGATCAGTGCAAGAAGGCCTCCAAAAGAGATATGATAAAGACACCAATTTACTGAAAAACAAAATTGGTGAAATGGAAAAAGTATGCAATGAACAAAAAATTCAATTGGCCAGCTACAAAAGGAGCTAAAAAAGGTAACTGAAGAAAATAATACATTAAAAATTAAAATTGAACAAATGCAAGTGAATGACTCAATAAGACTTCAAGAATCAGTCAAACAAAAACAAAAAATGAAAAAAATAGAAGAAAATATGAAATATCTGCTAGGAAAAACAACTGACTTGGAAAATAGATCCAGGAGAGACAATCTAAGGATTATTGGACTTCCTGAAAGCCATGATGAAAAAAAGAACCTGAACACTATCTTCCAGGAAATCTTGAAAGAAAACTGCCCTGAAGTTTTAGAATCAGAAGGCAAAATCACCATGGAAAGAATTCACCAATCACTTCCTGAAAGAGGCCCCAAAATTAAATCCTCAAGGAATATCATGGCTAAATTTCAGGACAATCACACCAAAGAAAAGATATTGCTAGCAGCTAGAAAGAAACAATTCGAATACTGAAGAACTGTAATTAGAATCTCAAATGATCTGTCAGTCTCTACATTGAAGGATCGAAGGGCCTGGAACCAGATATTCTGAAAGGCAAAGGAAATTGGATTACAGCCAAGAATAAGCTATCCAGCTAGAATGAGCATATCTTCCAGGGAAGAAGATGGTCATTAAATGATATAGGTGAATTTCACCTATTTCTAATGAAAAGACCAGATCTAAACAAAAAATTTGACCTCCAAACACAGAACTCAAGAGAAGTATAAAAAGGTAAAAAGAAAAGAACTCTTGAGAGCTATATTTCTACTATGGGGATACTTAAAGATTGGGGGTATAATTTGATATTACTTTGATAATATGAAAAAGAAAACTAGAGGCGGAAAGGCTATCATACTGGGGAAAAGAGGAAAAAGGTGGTAAAATAAGGTTTAAAAAAAGGAGGTAAAAATAAGGTAACATCTCATGAAAAGGTAAAGAAAAACTAATATAAGTGAGGGAAAGAAGGGAGGGCGATGAGCATTGTGTAAATCTTACTCTCATCAGATTGGGCTCTAAAAAGAGTATATCAAACACATTTGGTTTCACAGAAAAACTTGTCCTTCCTTATAGGGAAGTGGGAAGGAAAAGAGGAAAAGAAAGGGATACATTAATAGAAGGAAAATTAGAAGAATGAGGGGAAAGGAGTAAAAACGGGGAGGGGCTCTAAAAGGGGGAGGATTGTTTGAGGGAGGTGGTCATCAAAAGCAAAATACTGAGGAGGGGGAAGGGAGAAAGAGGAAAGGAAACAGAAAAGCATAACTTTAGGTAAATAAGATGGCAGGAAATACAGAATTAGTTATTTTAACTGTGAATGTGAATGGGATGAACTCTCCCATAAAGCAGAAGTGGATAGCAGACTGGATTAAAAACAAGAATCCAACAATATGTTGTCTACAAGAAACACATCTAAAGCATAGGGACACATACAGGGTGAAGGTAAAAGGCTGGAGCAGTATCTATTATGTTTCAGGTGAAAAAAAAAAGGAGGGGTAGCAATCCTGATCTCAGAGCAAGTAAAAGCCAAGATAGATCTAATCAAAAGAGTTAAGGAAGGAAACTATATTTTCCTAAAGGGTACCATAGATAATGTAGCAATATCAATATTAAATATATATATATGCACCAAGTAGTATAGCATCCAAATTCCTAGAGGAGAAATTGAGAGATGCAAGAAGAAATAGACAGCAAAACTATACTAGTGGAGAATCTCAGCCTTGTTCTCTCAGAATTAGATAAATAAAACCACCAAAAAAAAAGAAAGAAAGAAATTAAGGAGGTAAACAAATTGTTAGAAAAGTTAGGTATGATAGATCTTTGGAAACAATTGAAAGGAGACAATAGGGAGTTTACTTTTTTCTCAGCAGTTCATGGAACTTATACAAAAATTGACCATGTGTTAGGGCATAAAAACCTCAAAATCAAATGCAGAAAGGCAGAAATAGTAAATGCATCTTTTTCAGATCATGATGCAATAAAAATCACATGCAATATAAGGCCAGGAGAAAATACACCAAAAGTTAATTGGAAATTAAATAATCTAATGCTGAACAATGAATGGGTGAAAGAGCACATCATAGACACAATCAATAATTTCATCCAGGAGAATGATAATAATGAGACAACATACCAAAATTTGTGGGATATTGCCAATGTGGTTATAAGGGGTAAATTTATATCTCTAGATGCTTACTTGCATAAAATAGAGAAAGAAAAGATCAATGAATTGGGCTTACTGTTAAAAAAAAAACTAGAAAAAGAACAAATTAAAAACCCTCAATTAAATACCAAATTGGAAATTCTAAAAATAAAAGGAGAAATTAATAAAATTGAAAATAAGAAAACTATTGCATTAATAAATAAAACTAAGAGTTCGTTCTACAAAAAAATCCAACAAAATAGATAAGCCTTTAGTTAATTTGATAAGAAAAAGGAAAGAGGAAAATCAAATTGTTAGTCTCAAGAATGATAACGGAGAACTTTCCTCCAATGAAGAGGAAATTAGAGCAATAATTAGGAGTTACTTTGCCCAACTTTATGCCAGTAAGTTTGATAATCTAAATGAAATGGAGCAATATCTACAAAAATATAGATTGCCCAGGTTAACAGAAGAGGATATAAATTATTTAAATAGCCTCATATTAGAAAAAGAAATAGAACAAGCTATTAACCACAACTCCCTAAGAAAAAATCTCCAGGGCCAGATGGATTTACATGTGAATTCTACCAAACATTCAAAGAACAATTAATTGCAATACCATATAAACTATTTGAAAAAATAGGGAAATAAGGTATATTACAAAATTCTTCTGTGATACAGATACAGTGCTGATAGCTAAACCAGGTAGGGTGAAAACAGAGAAAGAAAACTATAGACCAATTTCCCTAATGAATATTGATGCAAAAATTTTAAATAAGATATTAGCAATGACATTACAGAAAGTCATCCCCAGGATAGTACACTATGACCAAGTAGGATTTACACCAGGAATGCAGGGCTGGTTCAATATTAGGAATACTATCAGCATAATCAATTATATTAATAACCAAACTCACAAAAACCATATGATTATCTCAATAGATGCAGAAAAAGTGTTTGATAAAATCTAACACTCATTCCTACTAAAAACACTAGAGAGTACAGGAATAAACGGGCTTTTCCTTAAAATAATTAGTAGTATCTACTTGAAACCATCAGCAAACATCATATGAAATGGAGACAAACTAAAACCATTCCCAATAAGATCAGGAGTGAAACAAGGCTGCCCACTGTCACCATTACTATTCAATATTGTATTAGAAATGTTAGCTTTGGCAGTAAGAGAAGAAAAAGAGATAAAAGGAATTAGAGTAGGTAATGAGGAAACCAAATTATCACTCTATGCAGATGACATGATGGTATACTTAGAGAACCCTAGAAACTCAACTAAAAAACTACTATAAACAATTCACAACTTTAGCAAAGTTGCAGTATACAAAATAAATCCACATAAAGCATCAGCATTCTTGTATATTACCAACAAAGTTCAGCACCAAGAGTTATACAAAAAGAAATTCCATTCAAAATAATGGTTAATAGTATAAAATATTTGGGAATCTATCTGCCAAGGAAAAGTCAGGAACTATATGAACTAAACTATAAAACACTTTCCACATAAATAAAGTCAGACCTAGTCAATTGGAAAAACATTAAGTGCTCATGGGTAGGCCGAGCGAATATAATAAAAATGACAATACTACCCAAACTAATTTACTTATTTAGTGCCATACCAATCAAACTCCCAAGAAATTATTTTACAGATCTAGAAAAAATAGTAGCAAAGTTCATTTGGAAGAACAAAAGGTCAAGAATTTCAAGGGAATTAATGAAAAAAAAGGCTGATGAAGGTGGCCTTGCTGTACCAGATCTAAAACTATATTATAAAGCAGTGGTCATCAAAACCACTTGGTACTGGCTGAGAAATAGAGTAGTCGATCAGTGGCATAGGATAGGCTCACAGGACAAACTAGGTAATAACTATAGCAATTTAGTGTTTGATAAACCCAAAGACCCCAGCTTTTGGGATAAGTACTAACTATTCAGCAAAAACTGCTGGGAAAATTGGAAACTAATGTGGAAGAAATTAGGGCTTGACCCACACCTAACCCCACATACCAAGATAAGATCTAAATGGGTTCATGATTTGGATATAAAGAGTGATATTGTAAGTAAATCAGAGGAAAGTAGTATAGTTTACCTCTCAGATCTGTGAGATGGAATAAATTTATGTCCAAAGAAGAATTGGAACTCTTAATTGAACACCAGATATATAATTTTGACTATATTAAGTTAAAAGGGTTTTGTACAAACAAAACTAATGCAGACAAGATTAGGAGGGAAGCAATAAATTAGGAAATCATTTTTACATTTAAAGGTTCTGATAAATGCCTCATTTCTAAAATATATAGACAATTGTCTCATATTTATAAGAATTCAAGCCACTCTCCAATGGATAAATGGTCAGAGGATACAGACAATTTTCTGATTAAGAAATTAAAACTAATTCTAATCATATGAAAAGGTGCTCCAAATCACTATTGATCAAAGAAATGCAAATTAAGACAACTCTGAGATATCACTACACACCTGTCAGATTGGCTAAGATGACAGGAAAAGATAATGACGAATGTTGTAGGGGATGTGGGAAAATTGGGACACTGATACATTGTTGGTGGAACTGTGAATGGATCCAACCATTCTGGAGAGCAATTTGGAACTATGCTCAAAAAGTTATCAAACTGTGCATACCCTTTGACCCAGCAGTGTTTCTATTGGGCTTATACCCCAAAGATATTTTAAAGGAAGGAAAAGGACCCACATGTGTAAGAATGTTTGTGGCAGCCCTTTTTGTAGTGGCTAGAAACTGGAAACTGAAGGGATGCTCATCAATTGGAGAATGACTGAATAAATTATGGTATATGAATGCTAGGGAATATTATTGTTCTGTAAGAAACAACCAGCAGGACGATTTCAGAGAGGCCTGGTGAGACTTGCATGAGCTGATGCTGAGTGAAATGAGCAGAACCAGGAGATCATTATACATGGCAACAACAATATTATATGGGGGGCGGAGCCAAGATGGCGGAGTGAAAAGTTGACTCTCTGCATCCTCCTCCGAACTTCTCTCAAATCAACAATAAAATAAGCCTCTGAACTGATCTTCAAGTCAACGAATCAGGAAATATTTGGATACTGCTTGCAGATATCTCTGAAAAACTTTACATCAGGTTTGTCTAGCTCGGACAGAGGGATAAACAGAGGACTCCGGTGTCAGAGAACTCTGGTATAGGCCGGAAGTGAGGGTGGGACTCAGCTCAGCTCAGCTCCTCCTGGCAAAAAACTCCAAACTCCAAACTCCAAATTCTAAACACCTGGAGTTTATCTGAGGCACTCTGGACACTCTGCCCTGATTGGGGGCAGGTGTTCTGGCAAACTTGCCTTGTTTAAGGAGTAATTCGGACTTAGTCCTAGCCCCCACCGGCCCAGCACCTTAAATTAATTCGCCGAAGTGCCCCAGGGCAAAATCTTCAGCCGGCCGTTTCAGCCGCCATTTTTCCCCCCTACCTTAAAGAGATATCCACGCTGTCTAAAAAAAAAAAAATGAAGAGGCAAAAGAGAGCTCTCACCATAGACAGCTTTTATAAAGAGAAAGAAGAGAAGACCCCAGATCCAGAGGTTCCTTTAGACAAAACTCAAGAGGAAATCAGCAAGGACCATCACTGGTCCCCTTTTCAAAAGGCCTTTCAGGAAGATTGCTTAAAGAACCTAATAAAAAAGCTGGAGGATAAATGGGAAAATAAATTGAAATTAGTGCAAGAAGGATACAATATCTTGCAAGAAGGATATGATGCCCTGCAAAAGAGATATGAAAAAGACACCAATCTATTGAAAAATAAAATTAGTGAAGTGGAAAAAGAGTGCAATGAACAAAAAAATTCAATTGGCCAGTTACAAATGGAGCTTAAAAAGGTAACTGAAGAAAACAACACTTTAAAAATAAGAATTGAACAAATGCAAGTGAATGACTCAATAAGACTTCAAGAATCAGTCAAGCAAAAACAAAAAAAAAATGGAAAATTAGAAGAAAATATGAAATATCTCCTAGGAAAAACAACTGACATGGAAAATAGATCTAGGAGAGACAATCTAAGGATTATTGGACTTCCTGAAAGCCATGATGAAAAAAAGAATCTAAACACTATCTTCCAGGAAATCCTGAAAGAAAACTGCCCTGAGATTGTAGAATCAAAGGGCAAAATCACCATTGAAAGAATTCACCTATCACCTCCTGAAAGAGACCCCAAAATTAAAACCCCAAGGAATATCGTGGCTAAATTTCAGGACTATAGCACCAAGGAACAGATTCTGCTAGCAGCTAGAAAGAAACAATTCAAATACCGAGGATCAATAATTAGAATCACACAGGATCTGTCAGCCTCCACATTGAAGGATCGAAGGGCCTGGAACCAGATATTCTGAAGGGCAAAGGAACTTTGATTACAGCCAAGAATATCCTATCCAGCTAGAATGAGCATTATCCTCCAGGGAAGAAGATGGTCATTCAATGATATAGGTGAATTTCACCTATTTCTAATGAAAAGACCAGATCTGAACAAGAAATTCAACATCCAAACACAGAACTCAAGAGATGCATAAAAAGGTAGAAAGGAAAGGACTCTTGAGAACTTTATTTCTACTAGGGGGATGCTTAAAGTTTGGGGGTATAATTAACTAGATATTACTTTGATAATATGAAAAAGAGAACTAGAGGGGGAAAGGTTGTCATACTGGGGAAAAGAGGGGAAAAGTGGTAAAAATAAGATCTAAAAAAAAGGAGGTAAAAACAAGGTAAAATCTCTTGAAGAGGCAAAGAAAATCTAATATAATTGAGAGAAAGAGGGGAGGGAGTTGAGCATTGTGTAAATCTTACTCTCATCAGGTTGGGCTCTAAAAGTGTATATCAGACACTTGATTTCACATAGAAACTTGTCTGTTGCTAGAGGGAAGTGGGAGGGAAAGAAGGAAAAGAAAGGGATAAACTAATAGAAGGGAAAATAGAAGAATCAGGGGAAAGGAGTAAAAACAGGGGGAAGGGATCTAAAGGGTGGAGTATTGTTTGGAGGAGGGGGTCATCAAAAGCAAAGTACTGAGGAGCGGGGAAGGGAGAAAGGGGAAAGGAAAGGGGAAAACATAACTTGGGTAAATAAGATGGCAGGAAATAAAGAATTAGTTATTTTATCTGTGAATGTGAATGGGATGAACTCTCCCATAAAGCGGAAGCAGATATCAGACTGGATTAAAAACCAGAATCCCACAATATGTTGTGTACAAGAAACACATCTAAAACATAGTGACACATATAGGATGAATGTAAAAGGCTAGAGCAGGACCTATTATGCTTCAGGTGAACAAAAAAAAGCAGGGGTAGCAATCCTTATCTCAGATCAAGTAAAAGCCAAGATAGATCTAATCAAAAGAGATAAGGAAAGACACTATATTTTATTAAAGGGTACCATAGATAATGTAGCAATATCTATACTAAATATATATGCACCAAGTGCAATAGCACACAAATTCCTAGGGGAGAAATTAAGAGAGATGCAAGAAGAAATAGACAGCCAAACGATACTAGTGGAGGATCTCAACCTTTCTCTCTCAGAATTAGATAAATCAAACCACAAAATAAACAAGAAAGAAACTAGGGAGATAAACCAATTGTTAGAAAAGTTAGGTATGATGGATCTATGGAGAAAGTTGAATGGAGACAGTAGGGAGTTTACTTTTTTCTCAGCAGTCCATGGAACCTATACAAAAATTGACCATGTGTTAGGGCATAAAAACCTCAAAATCAAATGCAGAAAGGCAGAAATAGTAAATGCATCCTTTTCAGATCATGATGCAATAAAAATCACATTCAATATAAGGCCAGGAGAAAATAAACCAAAAGTTAATTGGAAATTAAATAATCTAATCCTGAAGAATGAATGGGTGAAAGAGCAAATCATAGACACAATCAATAATTTCATCCAGGAGAATGACAATAAGGAGACAACATACCAAAATTTGTGGGATACGGCTAAAGCGGTTATAAGGGGCAATTTTATATCTCTAGATGCTTACTTGAATAAAATAGAGAAAGAAAAGATCAATGAATTGGGCTTATTATTAAAAAACTAGAAAAAGAACAAATTAAAAACCCTCAATTAAATACCAAATTGGAAATTCTAAAAGTAAAAGGAGAAATTAATAAAATTGAAAATAAGAAAACTATTGAGTTAACAAATAAAACTAAGAGTTGGTTCTATGAAAAAACCAACAAAATAGATAAACCTTTAGTTAATTTGATAAGAAAAAGGAAAGAAGAAAATCAAATTGTTAGTCTCAAGAATGATAAGGGAGAACTTTCCTCCAATGAAGAGGAAATCAGAGCAATAATTAGGAGTCACTTTGCCCAACTTTATGCCAGTAAGTTTGATAATCTAAATGAAATGGAGCAATATCTACAAAAATATAGATTGCCCAGGTTAACAGAAGAGGATATAAATTATTTAAATAGCCCCATATCAGAAAAAGAAATAGAACAAGCTATTAACCAATTCCCTAAGAAAAAATCTCCAGGGCCAGATAGATTTACATGTGAATTCTACCAAACATTCAAAGAACAATTAATTCCAATACTACACAAACTATTTGAGAAAATAGGGACAGAAGGTATACTGCCAGAATCCTTTGATGAGATCAATATGGTGCTGATAGCTAAACCAGGTAGGGTGAAAACTGAGAAAGAAAACTATAGACCAATTTCCCTAATGAATATTGATGCAAAAATTTTAAATAAGATATTAGCAATGAGATTACAGAAAGTCATCCCCAAGATAATACACTATGACCAAGTAGGATTTATAGCAGGGATGCAGGGCTGGTTCAATATTAGGAAAACTATCAGCATAATTAATTATATTAATAACCAAACTAACAAAAACCATATGATTATCTCAATAGATGCAGAAAAGCGTTTGATAAAATCCAACACCCTTTCCTATTAAAAACACTAGAGAGTATAGGAATAAATGGGCTTTTCCTTAAAATGATCAGCAGCATCTATTTAAAACCATCAGCAAACATCATATGTAATGGAGACAAATTAAAACCATTCCCAATAAGATCAGGAGTGAAACAAGGCTGCCCACTGTCACCATTACTATTCAATATTTTATTAGAAATGTTAGCTTTAGCAATAAGAGAAGAAAAAGTGATAAAAGGAATCAGAGTAGGTAATGAAGAAACCAAATTATCACTCTTTGCAGATGACATGATGGTATACTTAGAGAACCCTAGAGACTCAACTAAAAAACTTCTAGAAACAATTCACAACTTTAGCAAAGTGGCAGGATTCAAAATTAATCCACATAAATCATCAGCATTCTTATATATTACCAACAAAGTTCAGCAGCAAGAGATGCAAAAAAGAAATTCCATTCCAAATAGCAGATGATAGGATAAAATATTTGGGAATCTGTCTGCCAAGGAAAAGTCAGAAACTATGCGACCTAAATTACAAAACACTTTCCACACAAATAAAATCAGACCTAATCAACTGGAAAAATATTAAGTGCTCATGGGTAGGCAGAGCAAACATAATAAAAATGACAATACTACCCAAACTGATCTACTTATTTAGTGCCATACCAATCAAACTCCCAAGAAATTATTTTACAGATCTAGAAAAAATAGTAGCAAAGTTCATTTGGAAGAACAAAAGGTCAAGAATCTCAAGGGGATTAATGAAAAAAAAAGGCAGATGAAGGTGGCCTTGCTGTAACCAGATCTAAAACTATAGTATAAAGCAGCGGTCATCAAAACCGTTTAGTACTGGCTAAGAAATAGAGCAGTCGATCAGTGGCACAGGATAGGATATCAGGACAATCTAGGCAATAATCTTAACAATCTAGTATTCGATAAACCCAAAGACCCCAGCTTTTGGGATAAATACTCACTATATGGCAAAAACTGCTGGGAAAATTGGAAACTAGTGTGGAAGAAATTAGGGCTTGACCCATACCTAACACCACATACCAAGATAAGATCTAAATGGGTTCATGATCTAGATATAAAGAGGGACTTTGCAAGCAAGTTAGAGGAACGTAATATAGTTTATCTCTCAGACCTGTGGAGATGGAATAAATTTATGTCCAAAGAAGACCTGGAACTCCTAATTGAACACCAGGTGGATAATTTTGATTATATTAAGTTAAAAAGTTTCTGTACAAACAAAACAAATGCAAAGAAGATTAGGAGGGAAGCATCAAATTGGGAAATCATCTTTACATTTAATGGTTCTGATAAAGGCCTCATTTCTAAAATATATAGAGAATTGTCTCATATATATAAGAATTCAAGCCACTCTTCAATAGATAAGTGGTCAAGGGATATGAACAGACAATTTTCAGATGATGAAATTAAAACCATCTCTAGTCATATGAAAAGTTGCTCCAAATCACTATTGATCAGAGAAATGCAAATTATGACAACTCTGAGGTACCACTACACACCTGTCAGATTGGCTAAAATGACAGGAAAAGATAACGATGAATGTTGGAGGGGATGTGGGAAAACTGGGACACATACATTGTTGGTGGAACTGTGAACAGATCCAACCATTCTGGAGAGCAATTTGGAGCTATGCTCAAAAAGTTGTCAAGCTGTGCATACCCTTTGACCCAGCAGTGTTTCTACTGGGCCTCTATCCCAAAGAGATCTTAGAGGAGGGAAAGGGACCCACCTGTGTAAGAATGTTTGTGGCAGCCCTTTTTGTAGTGGCTAGAAACTGGAAACTGAAGGGATGCTCATCAATTGGAGAGTGGCTGAATAAATTATGGTATATGAATGTTATGGAATATTATTGCTCTGTAAGAAACGACCAGCAGGACGATTTCAGAGAGGCCTGGAGGGACTTGCATGAACTGATGCTGAGTGAAACGAGCAGAACCAGGAGATCATCATACACAGCAACAACAGTATTACATGATGATCAATTCTGATGGACATGGCTCTCTGCAAAAAAGAATTGTCTCAAACCAGTTCCAATTGTTCACTGAAGAAAACCATATACACCCAGAGAGAGGAAAATGAAATATGGACCACAACATAACATTTTCATGATCTCTATTGACATTTGCTTGCATTGTGTTGCGTTTCTCTGATTCTTTTTTTTTTCTTGTAGATAGGATTTTTCTTGCATAACTTCTCAAGCATTTCAACATTATTAACATGTAGTGGACTTCCTGCCATCTAGGGGAGGGGAAGGGACTGGGGGTAAAATTTGTAATGGAAAGCTTTGTAAAGATCAATGTTGGGGAACTACCCATATATATGTTATGCAAATAAAAAGCTTTAATTAAAAAATAAATAAAAATAAAAAAACAACAATGTTATATGATAATCAATTATGATGGACATGCCTCTCTTCAACAATGAAATGTTTCAAACCAGTTCCAATTGTTCAGTAAATAAAGTCATATACTCCCAGAGAGAGGGATATGAGATGTGGACCACAACATAATATTTTCATGCTCTCTATTGATGTTTGCTTGCATTGGGTTTCCTTTCTCAGATTTTTTTTTCTTGTAGATAACAATTTTTTTTTGCACAGCAAGGTAAGTATATTAGATAAGATGTATTCGACTTGTCAAGTATTTTAATATAATTAACATGTAGTGGATTTCATGCCATCTAGGGGAGGGGAGGGGACTAGGGGGGGAAATTTGTAACGGAAAGCTTTGTAAGGGTCAATGTTGAAGAACTACCCATACATATATTTTGCAAATAAAAAACTTTAATTAAAAAAAATAAAAAAGACAGGTCTTGGAGAAGCAGAAACAGCAAGGAGAAGGGTGAAAATCTTTTAGCACAGAAAACTTGGGGGCTTGGCAAAAGGGGTCCATTTCACTTGGGTAAGGAGTGGGGTACAGTCCAAGACAGGAAGCTCTCTAGCAAAGTGGCAACAAGCCCCATCTCAGAAAACCAGCAGGAGTTCCTGAGCCCCAAAGTGGTAGCACAAGTGAATGCCAATCCCAGGCTCTCCACAAGACTTGACAGACCAGGGGAGCCAGCAGATTTCAGCTCCAGGAATCATCATATATGTTTAATGTAGCTCCAGCCAAACAGACATCCTCCAGCAGTCAGACTTCCATATGCCTCAGCACAGTTCAGTCACACAGGCAACCTCCAGAGGTGAAACCAACATGTGCTTCAGTGTAGCCTTGAGGAAACATAGAAATACAACACACCACCTGGCCTCAACATACCCAAAAAAACCATCACTAGGACCCCAGGTCGGCACCAGACATTTGGGTCCCCAAAGGGCCTATGGGCAACATCAGTGCAGCACTAGGTTAACAATCATCACTGACGAAAGAATCCTGAAGACAGTACTCCTTTCACCTAGGGAGCAGAGATCAAATTTAAAAGAGAGGGAAAAGATGAAAGAGGGAGACAGACAAAGAGTTAGAGTGGTAGACATAGGGGCACAGAGACAGATGAGGAAGGGGGGAGAAGAATCCAGCTATAGAAAAGTTATTGTGGTGACAGGGAAGAGGACAACAGTGTCAAAATATCTATGAGCAAAACTCCAAAGATAAATGGGAAGTAGTTGGGAAGTAGTGTCAAGCCCAGAAAGAATTCATGAAACAGCTAAAAAAGGAGCTTAAAATCATGTAAGAAGGATAGAAGAAAAATGAGGGAGAAATGAGAGTGATGTAAGAGAATTATTTTTAAAAGAGTCAACAGCTTGTAAAACTGCTTAAAAATAAAATTGGCCAAATGGAAAAAAATATATATATATATAAATCAACTGAAGAAAATAACTCCCTAAAGAGTACAAATGGCCAAAAGAAAATAAAGTGCAAAAGTTAATTGAGGAAAACAACACTTCAAGAATCAATCAAACAAATTCAAAAGAATGAAAAAAAAAATGGAAGAAAATGTAAAATACCTCATGAGAAGAACAACTGACATTGAAAATAGGTCCAGGAGAAATATCAGAATCCTGGAATATCTGAAAGCCATAATTAAAAAGAGGATAATTTTCTTTAAAAATTATCAAAGAAAATTGCCCTGATGTTCTAAAATGAGTGGGCAAAATAGGCATTAAAAAATCTACTAATTATTTCATGAAGGGAATTACCAAATAAAGACTGCAAAGGATGGTATAGCCAAATTTCAGAACTAATAGGTTGAGGAAAAAATACTACAAAATGCCCAGAAAGAAGCAATTCGATTATCAAGAAGTCACAATCAGAATTAGATAGAACTTCTTAGCTGCAATATTAAAAAATCGGAGATGAACATGATATTCCAGAAGGCAAAGGACCTAGGACTACAACAAGTAGAGAGCAGAGTGGATCAAAAAGTAAAATCTTACAGAAAACACATGTGAAATAGAGATACACACAGAGATCAAAGGTAAGGGTCTGAAGTGATAGCTATTTGAAATTTTTAAAAATCAGGAGTAGCAATCCTGCTCTCAGACAAAGCAAAAGGAAAAATAGATCTAATTATATGAGATAAGGAAACTACATCTGGCTAAAAAGTATCATAAGCATTTAAGCAATACCAATGTTAAATATTTTTTATGCACTAAGTGATATAGCATCCCAATTCTTAAAGGAAAAGCTTAATGAGTTACAAAAAGAAATAGATAGCAAAACTAAACTAGTGTGGGATCCCAAAAGTCTCCTCTCAGAACTTGATAAATCAAACTATAAAATAAGAAGAAAAAAAATTAAGAAGGTAATAAAGTATTAGAAAATTTAGATGTGACAGATCTTTGGAGGAAACTGAATGGAAACAGAAAGGAATAAACCTTTTTTTTTACATACACACCTATACAAAAATAAACCATGTAAAATAGGACATCAAAACTTCAAAATCAAATGTGAAAAGGCAGAAATATTAAATGTATTCCTTTCTGATCAAAAATGCAATAAAAACTTCATTTAACAAATGACAGAAAGATTAAAATTAATTGGAAATTAAATAATATAATCCTAATAATTAAGTGGGCAAGAGAACAAATCATAGAAATGATAATTTCATGGAAGAAAATGACAGAAATGAGATTACATGACAGAATTTATAGGATGCAATCAAAGTAGTACTTGGGGGAAAATTATTTCTCTAGATTTGTATATCAACAAATTGGAGGGTCAGAGAACAGAGCAATTATTTGGGATTGCAACTAAAAAAAAAAACTTGGAAAAGACTAATGTGAAGGGGGAAAATTCATGATAAAACAAGAGATAAAGATAATTACAAAATGCAAAATAGATAATTTTGATTATATTAAATTAAATTAATTTTGTACAAACAAAACCAATGCAATCAAGATTAGAAAGAAAATAAAAAGCTGGCAAAGAATCTTTACAGCAAGTGTCTCTAATAAAGGTTTCATTTCTCAAATATGTAGAGAACTGAGTCAAATTTATAAGAATATAAATCATTCCCAACTGATAAATGGTCAAAAAATATAAAGAAACACTTTTCAGATGAAGAAATCACTACCTATAAGCATATGAAGAAATGCTCTAAATCACTTTTGATTATAAAAATACAAATTAAAAGAACTTTGAGATTCCACCTTACATATATCAGATTGGCCAATATGACAAAAAAAAAAAAAGGAAAGTGATAAATACTGGGGAGGATATGGGAAAATCTGGGTACTAAAGCACTGTTAGTGGAACTTTAAACAGGTCCCACCATGCTGGAGAGCAATTTGGAAGTATGGTCTAATGGCTCTCTTCAACAATGAAATGTCTCAAACCAGTTCCAATTGTTCAGTGAAGAAAGCCATATACACCCAGAGAGAGGGATATGAAATGTGGACCATAACATATCATTTCCATGATCCCTATAGATGTTTGCTTGCATTGGGTTTCCTTTCTCAGATATTTTTTGTTCATGTAGATATGATTGTTCTTGCACAGCAAGATAAGTATCAAAATATGTATACATGTATTCAACTTGTCAAGTATTTTAATATAATTAACATGTAGTGGACTTCCTGCCATCTAGGGGAGGGGAGGGTACTGGGGGTAAAATTTGTAATGGAAAGCTTTGTAAGGATCAATGCTGGGGAACTACCAATACATATGTTACGCAAATAAAAAGCTTTAATAAAAAATGATAAGTGTGGAAATATGTATACATATATTTGATTTGTCAAGTATTTTAAAATAATTAACATGCAATGGATATCCTGTCATCTAGGAAAGGGGTGGAGAGTAGGGCGGGAAATTTTGTAACAGAAAGTTTTGTAAGGGTTAATGTTGAAGAATTACCCATACATATGTTTTGCAAATAAAAAGTTTTAATAAATAAAAAAGGGAAGTATGGTCTAAGGACTACTAAACTGTATATGCCCTTTGATCCAGCAATACTACTACTAAATATATATTCCAAAGAGATAATAAGAAGAGAAAAATGACTTACAAGTGCAAAAATATTTGTAGCAGCTCTTTTCTTAATGGCAAAATATTAGAAAGTGCAGGGATGGCTATCAACTGGGGAAATGGTTAGCCAAGTTGTTGTAAATGAATGTAATGGAATACTATTGTGCAATAAGAAATCATGAACAGGCAGCTTTCAGAAAACCTGGAAAGACTTGTATGAATTGATGAAAAGTGAAATGAGCAGAACCAGTAGAATACTGTACCCATTATTAGCACCGTTGTGTGATGACCAATTATAAATGATTTTTCTCAGCAACACAAATGATCTAAGGCAAGGCAAGATCTACATTTGACAAGCATTTATTGTCAAAGGACTTGTGAAGGAAAATGCTATCTCTAACCAGATTTTAAAAAACTGATGGGCTCTGAATGCAGATTGAAGAATACTTTTTTCATTTACTTTATTATTCCTTATTTTTTCCCTTTTGATCTATTTCTTTCATAATTGTTACTAATATGGAAATATTTTACATAATAGAACACATATGAACTGCCTACCATCTTCAGAAGAGGGAAGAGGAAAGAGGAAGGAAGAAAAATTTGGAAGTCAAAATCTTGTAATAACAAATGTTAAAAATTTTCTTGACATGCAATTGAGGGAAAAATAAAATAGTATTAAACTCACCTTTCTTGACATTACCACATTACATTCTTTTTTTAAAGATCATCAAGATATAACATATCCACTCCCAGGGCTTGTCTAATTGTACTCCCTTTTATAAACACTGACAATTATAAAGATCAGAAGGGACACGTGAATCATCTCCCCAAATTTGAATGTTAGAAGTTTATTCTTGTTTAGTCCTTAATCACTGTTCATTCATGTTTACCTTTTCAAATTTTCTTTCAATCCTATTTCAAAGTTTTTCTGCAATGCTGGTGTTTTCACCAAGAACTGCTTAGAAGTCCTCTATTTCATTAAAGATCCATTTTATTTTCTGCAGCATCATACCCAACTCTTCAGTATATGATTAAAATGACCAAAAAAA